>MU227856.1:1346113-1393361 GCA_018584345.1 Thuja plicata
AAACCTTATAATAAAACCGATGCGACAAAGCGACTAAAGATGAAATATGACTTGAAAAAGTGATTGACTCATTTTGAGCGGTAAAACCAAGATTTTGAAAACAAGAAAGCCCGGGAAAATGATAAGAGCAAGGGATTCAAATTTTTTTTTGATACAATGCTAACATGTTCTTCCCTATGCAAGTAATCTCCATTATTCACATGATAGATTGCAACCCAATAAAGTTTGAACCTTGGTTGTTGGCACTATAGGAAATAGGCTCCACCATTTCATTAAAGGGTTTCCCCTATCTTTTATGACATAAATATTGGTTTTTTTTGGTGCAGGTTTGTAACTTTTGATATTGTAATGCTTACTCCTTGAATGCTTGTGATGACACATGAGATGAGATACCAAGATAAGGAGGTAACCTTGCTTATATACCTCTCCTAGCCATTTCAAGGTGTGAATTTCGAAGAAATCCAACAAGAATTTAGGGATACCGCCAAAACCAATAACCATTACCCTATTTAAATTTGGGGCCAAATCTCAGGGTTAGGGGTGACTCTTAGGTCAAGGGCGACCCACCCACTTAGTCACCCTTTACTACCCAATAAGGGCTTAGATTTGGGTCAAGGGTCCAATTTGATATGGGGATGCTAGAAATATGCGTGAAATTGAGGTGTGATAAGCATAAACATATGCATGAGCCTACACATGCTAATGGGGCTTATGTAAGCAATAAATTGTAAAAGGATACAATTTACGACACTACAAATTTGATAACATTCCAAATTTTTTTTGTCTCATCTTTTTTAACTAAAGCAATGATTATTTATGTATGGTTAATAGTTAGAGTTGCCATTATAGTTAGGGTTAAGATTCAATTAGGTTAATAATCAAGCTTTAATTAGAGTTAGAATTACAGTTTAACTATAGTTTGACTTAGCGTTAGGTGTCTATGGTTATGCTATTTTTAGTATTCAATTATGATTAGACTTAAAGTTAAGATTCAATTAAGATTAAGATTAGGATTAGCGATCATTTATATTAGCTTTACCTTAAGTTTTATATAATTAGAATTAATATTACCATTTAATTAAGATAAAAATTATATCCTATTAGATATAAGATTACATTTTAATTAGATAATTCTCAACATAGTTTACACACACATATATATATATATATTTGGAAAATATACATTGTACTAATATGTCCAAAAATTCAACCAAATAAACCTCTAGATCAAACTTATTCAAGTGAACCCTTTCATAAATTTTATTTGAACATTTAAATACGACAATCACAAGTTTGGTATTTGTCCGTTAGACACGATGTAAAAAACCCAATTGACAACCGACTACCTATGAAATTTTCATAGTTCTAAACGAACCAAAACAAAAAGCAAACGCAGAGACGTTGGAATTAGTCGGAGTAGCTGTTATGCGCTAATATTTGGTGGAAGGATTCTTCCTTCCTTCTTAAGCGAAGTCCAATGAATTGATCACAAACAAAGAATTTTTGCCATCACAAGCTACAGTTTAATAAGAATGGCCAGTTTTCTGCATACCCATCTGGTTGTAATCTTGTTTTCTTTCCTCTTTTTAACACCTGTCTTGGCAATTGAAAATGAGAACACCGTTATCGCCTTACCCAATTCACAAAATGTGAAAAAAACCACGCCGTGCAATGAAAAATACAGTGACTCCGTTTCATGCCCTGTAAGCTGTTTCAGGGCAGATCCAGTTTGTGGGATTAATGGAATCACTTACTGGTGTGGTTGCGCGGAGGCTCAGTGCGCTGGTGTCGAGGTAGCCAAGATTGGATTCTGCGAAGTGGGCAATGGAGGAAGCGGTCTTCTCTCTGGACAAGCCCTTTTACTGGTACACATTGTTTGGCTTATTCTCTTAGGGTTCGTTGTCCTCATTGGCCTGCCCTAAATTGGTTCGGGTTATTTATTTTAGGGCCTGGGGAGGAAATTCTTGGGGAATTTTCTTTTCGGTTCATCGTTTTTTTTGAGGTGTCGTCATTCATTACTCAAATAAGAGCTTTTGCGGCGTTACCTACCCTCTGATTTGGTAATAGCACAGAAGTAGCGGATTAGTTTGTATTTCCCTTTCAAGGGCCATTCTTTGATTTTAGCGAAGAGTATTCTATCGGCTTCTATCTGGACGGTATGTGGATTAAAAAAATTGATAAAATTTCTCCACGATATACAGATTTGTTCCTTTCGTTTTGAAGTCTGTATGAATTATTTGTTATAGGTGAAATATGGGTGCCCGAGTGTTCTTATTGAGTTTTTTGGACCAGGGAAAATTTCATGAGATGGAAAATTTTCTATAGTATAATTATGCTGGCTAGTTTTTCCATTTTCAAATATAAGGACTGCATGCTTGCTTGTATAATTTTAAAGGAAAAAGCCTTATATACTATTAGTAGTTTAAATTCTGGTGGATCTATGTATGGCTTATGATTTTCTGAAAAATTTGCTTGGTAAGCCTCCTCTGTGGAATAAGCCTGGGTGATTTTCTTAAAATTTATAAACTTGGAAAGTTTGGGTCAGATTTTTGAAGGACTATAATTACAAGCACGGTAAGCTACGATCACATTCTAAAGACTAAAGGTTCATAAATTTTGGTCACAGCCTAGCTTTCTCCCATTGCCATTGCATCCCATGCTCTTTGACAAGACAATTCTCTAGTAAGGAATCTAATTTTTAGTTCTTTGTGAAAACAGTATTGAATTAGCAGAAAATATCCTGCAGTTTATGGGTATCGGAATCGGCAATGCTAAAATCAATCTTCTTGATAAGAACACCTGATTTGCAATGCATTCAAGTCCATTGGACATATTTGTTTATAGATTGTAGGGATTTCTCTATCTTGATCTAGTGAACTTGGGATCTTGTATTGTCATATTTGGGATCTGAAATAAGCAAAGCTTGCTCTGTATTGGAAATTTTTGGAAAATGTGTATTGTATACTCTGTATTCGAAAATATAATGAAAACCTTTTACTTATACGCTCTTGCTTAAGGTGTGGTGTGGTGTGGTTCTTTACAATTAATTCTGACAGAATTGTTCATATCTGCTGAATACTTAAAATGCTTATTGACACAAAGGACTTACGAGCTCAGTGTCATACATAAATTAGTATTTTGACAGTAAAAATAATCAAGTTCGATTTCATTAGGACATGAATTTGGGGAATGGATGTTCTATTTCCTAAAATCCTCACGAAATAATGGTTACAAGAACACATTACTAATATTAAATCTTGTGGAGGACTTTGAAATCAGTTAGTTGGTTCATGTGCACAGTGCATTATCTCCTGATTCATGTCCACTAGCTTGTAACAATAGTTGGTTCATGTGCACAGTGCATTTCCTGATTCATGTCCACTAGCTTGTAATAATATTTCAACCTAGTTAGTTTTTAGCCTGTAAACTGCATTCAAGGCTGAGAAGTCATTTAGTCCGTAGGTGTTTACAAAATGTGACTGCTGAGATTATCTTTTAGCTTCTTTTGTCTTGAAAATGTATCTCCATATGTTGTAATTAAGGATCAAGCGAACACAGACCACTTTATGTAGAATGCTTATTAGCTGTACTGAGATATATAAGCTCAGTTTTATCCAGGGTTCCACAGGGAAGTGTCACTGGGGGTCTGCATGATGTCCCAAACATCCCGGACATCCCAGTGACTTGGAGGGGACATCCCCTTTTTCAATAGTGAATAGCCTGCTCCATTTGGTGCATAATTCTTTTTAGTTAAGGTAATATTTAAAGGAAAAAAATGCTTAACCCCCCCCCGCCCCCCTTCCCCCCCCAAATGTGAAGGGGGAAGATTATCATTGCAAATGTAGCATATTGTATTAACACTTACAATTTTAGCTGCTTTAATTTGTTTCAGTTATTTTAATAGATGTGCCCCTGTTGTTCCCTGCCAACTCTAAAATTTAGGGAACTTTTTGCCATCCCAAATAACTGTACACGAGTTCCTGCATTCCCCTGCCCCAGAAACTCAAAGAAACACTTCTTTTGTCTTGCGGATGGCATTACAAATTCATCTGTATATATATTGCTCTTTGTTTCTATATTCTGGCATTTCTTCTTTATGGCTTTGGCATTTAATATGCTTTTTTGGCCCATGTAAAGGCTATTCTTATTGGCATTCAATGTATATACAAAACCTCAGTAGAAGAGTTGCTGATTCAAAAGTACCAGGGCCTGAATCTCCATATTATAGAGTGCATGAAGGAAGATCTAAAATAAACTTGGCTCTTTATTACTATGAGGTGGCATAAGTGACATTGAATCAGAATTTTGTTTAACATGTAGAGTGTTTTACTTTGATTGAGTTGAGAGGCTATGTGACTGAGCATAGAAATATAATTCACAAAAACATGCATTAAATTTTTACATCCCAGAAATGTAGGAAGAAAAAGCCACTGCATATTCATTGTAGTGATCCAGCATATTGAAGCCAAAAGAACAAGGCAGGGAACATGTTGTCCCCAATTTTGTAGTTGCAAAATTGGACAAACCTATGGAAATTTTGTAGGTTAAATTCTCTAAGGTGTGTTCTTAGTTGCTTTTTCTTGGTCTTGTGTTTAGGCTTTTGGTCTTGGTTTTTCCCTAGGATTGTGGCGTTCGCAATTCTGCTCGTTTCAAGCTATCTTGGGCGTCGATCGGGTTTGTCTAGCTCAAGTTATAGGCGTTTCAATATCCTACCAATGGGGTTTTTCAGACAGATTGCACGTCTTTGAAAGATCTTTAAAAGGTGGACTTTTCTTTGTTAACTGCATGAAGTTGAAATTGATTTTATATGTGTAGTGGGTTTAAAATCCCATCTCAAAATTTCACGTCATTTTATAAATTATATTTGCATATACCACCATCATGCATTCATTATTTAAAGTCTTACTCTAAAAGTTACATGGTGGCAATTTTTAATAAAATGCATATGCTTTCTTCCCTTTGAAAAAGTTCGTTATGAATTTTTAATCATATGCAAACGCATATAAAAATTCCGTCATATAGTTTCCAAAGCCCGTTTTCATTGCTAAAAGGTCGCGTTTTCTAGACGACATTTTATCTAGTGTTTACATGATGCGAAGAGGCAGCCATATTCGCGTGAATATGTAAAAGCTTGTTCAAAGCCCGTCGCACTTCTTTATTATTGTTTTGGATGCTTGCAAAAGCCAGTGAAGGGCTGCGGTTTGGGGTTTAAAATCCATCCAAGACTTCGTCATATGCAATGCCCACTTCATAGCCCATCTAGGGCACAACACACGATTTTTGGAGGAAGAATGGCATTTTAAATTTGCAGCGACTTCCATAGAATTCATCCTTAGCGTTATTTTGGCATTTTCGGTCTTTCTTTATATCATTTTTGACATTTTTCTTTACAACTTGCCACCTGTCTTAAAATCCCGAGATTAATGGTGAACGCATTTAAAAGGGGATTGTGTTTTACTCCGATTAGAACTTATTCCAAGTATTGAACGATAGTTATGGAGATTTCTCACCCTTTTTTTGCAGTGGTTGTCATTGTTTTGGTCTCTAACTGCGATTTTTGTGCTGGAGTCCTGCCACTTGTCACAGAGTTTTTCTAGAACTTCAAACATGTGTATGATTGAAGTATTCGATGCAAAGAAGGATTATTTTTCTTTCAACAACTCGAGAAGTTTGCATTATAAAATCAAAAGGAAAAATATGTTGTATGGTGTCATGAATATCATCTTATGTTTCTTCCAAAGTTTCAAGATAATAGATATTAATATGCAAAGGTCCATTGGAGACTTCCATTATGCTCAGGGTTGTGGAAAGTTATTCTTGCTGCAGATTCAGTTGGTTTTCATACTGGTGGTTATGCAAGAATTTTGTAAGTGTATGCACACGAATTCTTGGCTTAAAATGAACCACGAAAGGAGTAATTTGGAGTAATGTCAATGAATAAAGATGTTGATGTTTTAAGAGAAGCAATGAAAGATCAGAGATATAACCACCATGACAAGATGACAAAAAATAGTAAGAAATATGCAGAGACCAGATATCTCATAAAGAATACTCAATCTGCATATTGCTTATGTGAGGGCATGATAGAGATTTAGAAGTCACAATGTTACATGTAAAAGGGCTTTGATGAAGTTTCTTTGCTGTGTTGAATGGAATAATGCTCAGGAAGCAAAGCAGGCATTAAATTTGATATGACAGTGGGTACCAATTAATATTGTGGATGCAAGTAGAGCTCTTGTCTCCTGAATTTGATAGATGAAGGGCTGTGCTAGTTATTGTGTTATCATATACATCCTTGGTGTTGGCGACAAGCATCTTGATAACCTTCTTCTAACAGATGATGGGCGCCTATTTCATGTTGAATTTGGATACAATCTTGATCGGGATCCAAAACATTTTTCCACCACTCGTAAAGCTCTACAAGGAAATGAAATTCCTAATATAGCTTTTGATCTAGAAAGAGGAGATTCCAAGCGTCCTACGGAGAAATATAACATTCAGATGAAGCAAAAATGTTCTTCTCAAAATTGCAAAATGATGAGTGGTTTTTGGAGGCAAATCAAAGTGACTTGCTAGTGAAGGGAAATGGCTTCAAGATGTAGAGAGATTTGAAGAGGAATATTCATGCAAAAACAGAGATGTATGCACATCTCAGATGTCTCATCACCTCAAACATGCAGAGAAAACTTCCCCTCACTTGCGAGCTGCAATGCGTATGTTTCTTTCCATGTTTTTCCCTCAATACTGTGATTTCGTGTTGCAAATGACATGAAAGTTCTTCCCAAAAGTTGTGGTTGATTTTCCCAAATTGGGATGCAGTCTTGTATGCATTGAAAATCATTTGAAATCAGGTTTCTAAGACCTGATTACAAGTTCAAGTACTTCCCCTACATATGTGAAATGCACCAAGATCGTCCCTTCATAAAAAGCTCTAAACACTCATTTTTCTTGCATGTGCAGTTGGGACATAAAAACCCTGTTCTTGATGGTGACTTTTCCCAAGAACAAATGAAAAGATGCTAAGTGCTGCCCCATATGCAAGATGCAATAAAAAGCCCACCTTTTCATATTCTCAATGTTGAAAAGATAAGTGCGAAGCTTCCAATATGCATATGCTTCCAAAAATCCCACCATACATATGGCATGATCATTCATACTTGCTGTCCGCATACGTGCAGTGTTCCAGGAAAACTTCATTTTTCATCTTTCTTCTACTCACTTGATACGAAGCAAGAGCAACCATATGATGGAGCGAAAAAAGAAGGTGGAAAGTGTTAGATAATGAGTACATAGAATGTTTTCAAGACTGGAACATAGAGACATAAAGATGCTTTCCAACAATCACCATTATGATACAGGGCAATCAAAGATGCAGTTTCATACTCCGATTCTACATGCTTTCACGAAACACAGAAAACATCAATCATCGGGCATCTTGTAGCAACATGAAGACCAACATAGGATGATGCAAATAGATGTCGTGTCTTGTCAGACACTTAGAATATTTCATTATGCATTTTATAATTTGTAATTGACAGATTACATGTAGTGTAAGAAAAAGATGTAATTGCATGTGATAGTATCACGTGCAAAGTAGTCTCATGTAATCATGCTGCAAGGACATTAGGTCCCGCAACATTGAATAAGTCAAAGTTAGTTAGTTATAGATAAGCTTTGAATAGGTCAAAGTTAGTTAGAGATAAGGATTGAATAAATCAAAGTGGTTAAGGGTTTCCCCTTTCTTTTCCACTTTCTTCTCTCCTCTCTTCCTATATAAAGGAGGGAGCTCATTTTAAATAGGGATCTTTTGTGTGTGTGCAAGTAAAAACTATAGACAAAATTCTAATATTCTGAAGACTTTGTGTTTCATTGTAAGAGAGTTGAGCATCTAAATAAAAGGAATAGAGATTGACAAACTTTGAGTTGTCTTGACAATTGATGAATGTTTTCTTATGTTGCATTTGTTAATCCTTGATTAAGATTGAATAGTTAACTTGTTTATTTGATTGGAGCATCTTTAATCCAAGTTTTCTGAAGACTTTGTGCTTCAAAAGATCGAGGTTACTATAGAGAGTAGTGGTTGTAACATTCTAAAGCTGAAGACTTTGGGCTTCAGTGTTGGAATTTTAGATTAATTAGAGGATGTTTAAGGGAAGACTTTGGGCTTTCTTGAACATCTGAAGCTAGAGTACTTATTTGAAGTGAGGACACGAGACTTTGAGCTCTTGTATCATTTCATCTTTAGATAAAATTCACTGATGTCTCAAACAATTGTTCTTAAGTCAATCTTTGAGCCATCGGTATTATTGTAGCAAGGAGAATTGTGTGTGTGTTACAATTTAGTTTTACTTGAAGCCACCTGCAGTAAGAAGGGAGCCTCCCCTAGTGCCGAGAGGAGACATTAATCTCACATACTACTGCCTAAAGGATACATTTTGCCAAGTTGTAGTCTTAGTGACTTGCTAAAATATTTAGCCAACAGAACATCCATGGCTGAGATTTATATGGTATATCTTCATTTTGATTCATTCATTGCCAGAAGGATGTCAGATCCCTCTAGTGAGCCTGCATATATGTTGTACATTGCGTGGGAAAATAAATAAACTAAAAGATCTTTAAAAAGGCGACATAAAGGACAAGATTGATGGCACGAGTGTGGGTGCTATGGCAGAGGAATGAAGTCATGTTCTTTTGGCTCTGCTAGAGAGAACAATGAATAGGGCATGGACAACCATCAAGACTTAAAGCTTAAAGGATAGAGGAATTTCATCAAATGGGTGGTTGGTGTTGTTCTTTGGAGTAGTGGACCTTGCAAGTAAATATGGAAGACCACTCCTAGTAATGCCAGGACGTTGAAAAAGGAAGGGTTTTATTGTAGGTATGCAACACCTAGAGACATTATTTTTTGGATGACAAAATCTTTGTGGAAGAAACATTTGTTGTTTGCTAGTTTTTATTGAGTTGCTGCATGTGAAGAGAAAGCTACGATGCTGCCTTCTCTTGGTCACAGGTTCAAAACTTCATGTAGCTTTGGTCACCTAGGTGATAAGTGAATCGATAATTGGTTCATGAGTTATTAAGTTTAGAACTTTAATGTTTTCTCTTAGGTGGAAGTACATAAGATGAGCATACATATGTGTTATTTATTTTAAAACTTTGATGTTTTCTCTCAGGTGGAATTATATGAATGTTTTACAGAAAGAATAGATTGTAACCCACATTAATAACCTAGGTTTTAAATACCATTTCACTATAGAGACTGAATGGGATTATTTGGAGGCCAACCTAGATTAATTTAATTTTGGCGATTAAACTTAATGCATTATGGAGGCCAACCTAGATTAATTTAATTTTGGCGATTAAATTTAATGCATTATGGAGGCCGACCTACATTAAGTTTTATATAAATTCATTATGGGGGCCGAACTAGGTCAGATTTAATATAAATATAGGTTAATGGAAAGAGGTGTGATCTGCAAGTGTACAACGATTACTTCCGAAGGGTTGTGTTTCTTGCAAGGGCAATGAACTTATGAAAGGATGTGACTCTCCCATCATGAAGATATAAATATGAGGGAGAGTCATTTATCAAAGGAATTGAGCCAAGGAACACAAGCACTCATCCAAAAGAGCAGATCAGTCGTAATATATCAAAGTGATCAAGCAATAATTCCTAGAAATCTCAATCAATCACGGGATCAAGGAATAACCAGGTCTGAGTATGAATATTACAGAAGAAATCAGTCTATAATGTCTATTAAGCAGATTGAGTAATCATTCCAAATCAAGTATATAGATCCAACCATCAAAGAGAGTAATTTAATAAGCATTGGTGCTCATAAGAGCAGATCAACACATTATATCAACAATCAGGATTAGATCAGAAACTGTTGTTGATTCCAGGCAGTAGCATTCTTGTTCATAGTCATATGCATGAATATGTGTTTAATATGTATGCTTGATATATGTAGCAAGATAATGTTTAAATGCACAATTCCTTACATATTAATATAGGCAATAATTCAAATAATATATTTGATACATAACATTATATATATTAGATATAAGCAATAAGGTGGACTTTTAGTCTATTCATCAATTGGCAACAATCAATTATGGCGAGGTGTGGGAGGAAATACGAGGGAGAAATTCATACAAGCTTCCTCACTAGGTACACTACTTCATGAAGGATGGATGAAGGAGGGTGACATGGATGGTACATTTGTTCTCGAGCCTAGGGTCGAGGATCGCTTTGGGCAACCTATTGTAGTTTTCCCTCCAACCTCTACATGGGTTGATTGTTGAGATGGATTCAAGGGAGTTTCAATCATAAGAGGGTAAAAATGGTGGCATGAATAGGGAGGGCAGGTACAACCTTCCTCTCTTGGCACACCACCTCATTAAAGATGGATTGCGGAAGGCCACATGAGGCCAAGAGGGATGGTATATCTACTCTTGGGCCTAGGATCACTTTAGGCACCCTATGATGTCTCCTCATACAAGCCCTGATATGATTGAACTCAAATAATAAATTGTATATGTTATATGATTAAGATGATTATGAATATATGTTCCTTAAACTTAATAGTAATAATTGATTTTATGAATTGCATCTTCCGTATTGTCTAACATGGTTGCACAAACTCAACAAGGATCTATCATGCTTTTACATTCTTTGTGTTGTTAAGTTTAAAAGTTTGATGTTTTCTCATATTTAGACTAAATGAAAGGTAATATTGACTTTCTCAATCATGTGGTGAAATTAACCTACACAATGAAACCCACAAGAAATCTCTTATTTGACTATTTGACTATAGCTCTACTCTTAGATCTGAGAAGGGGTTTGCATGACCATGGCTCTAATACTATGTTGAAGCTGCAAACTCAAGGACCACCAACAAAAACAAAGACACCTTGTATAGGAAAGTATGCAAGATAATGAGGTTGCTTGAATATTGGATATGTTACAAATGTACAATCACCTTGATTATATAGGTAATGTGTGATGTAGTATTAGAAACTACCCTTGATACAAACATAAAATGCATGAGGCAAATATTAAATGCCTAGATAACTGAAAGTAAACAAAGACAAAAGAGAAGATATGATGTGTTCTTATCTTAATAATGAAGACTTCTAGAATACCATCTAAGGACCTAAGTGAACTTAACATGTGGATAGGTCCCCTTTAATAACTAGTTAGGTACATAATCTTATTCACACTAACATTTTTGACAAAAAGTGGAGAAGTTTGTCATTTATAAAGTAGATTTAGAGTACTAAGGCTTGCCTTCTTGTTGTGTACTCAAATTGTGTGTAAATATCTTTACTTTCTCACCCAAGGTCATTTCTTTTCTTCTTTAACAAAAAATGTGGCCACTTATGACCTCCTTTTGGTCCCCCATTTTCATGTACTTACCCATCCTTAAGAAAATTGATTTAAAAGTATGTATACTTTTCAACCCCTAAACATTTTTTGTACTAACTCTAACAACAAATTTACCTAATAATAGTTAACTACAATATACATTTTAACCTAAATTCTAATTGAAGGGTTTTAGAGATACCTAATTATTCTTTTGCACAAGGTCATGACATTGCCAAAAATTATCCAATACTTAGTTTTGATAAATATGGGACAACATTCATGAACTTAATGTGACCATCATTTTATTTGTTGGTGACATTATGCTTAGAATTAAGAAAGTTTTGTTGGGATTAGGAATCTCTAACACTCCAAGATAATGGTGTAGAAAGAAGATAATGCCATGAACCCATAAAGACTAGTATAGAGCTGGCATTGAACCTGTAATTGACCTATACAAATTGATATGTGAAGGATTTAGAATGTCACTTATATTTATATCCAACCCCACTTTGCACATTTTTCCCAACCCATAATATCTGTAGGTATATCACATGAATTATTTATTTTCCTCTACATAGCAAAGAGATATATTGGATCAAACTTTGGTAATTTAAATAAACTTAATATGCATGCACATGATAAGGTATTTCTTTAGAGGTGAGTCCCTTAAGAGTCTACAATCTCACTTAATCTAATAGAGCTTAAATTAAGCTTAAAGTGATTTTATTTCTTATATACACAATAAATGAAAAGAAGACTTTAAATCCCTTAGCCATTACCCTAGACTTGAAGGCCTTGTTAGTGGTAATACCTTGAACTTTATTTTTATTAAAAACTGCAAGTATTACCTTGGCGATGGCTTGAACTTCTTGAATAACTTGATATATTATCTTGGTGACACTTCAAAATTTATTGCTTCCATCAATTCAAGGTATCCCTTAGGCAACACCTTGAATTTTCATCACATTAGAAACTCTGAGGTATTGTTTGGGTTGTATCTTCATGTTCCTCATCCCAAAATGTCAAGGTTTTGCCTAGGTGATAACTTAGAGATCCTAAGACTCTATTTCTTGCCAAATTTCATGCATAATAGAAATGAACTAGAGTAAAGAGTGCACATCATTTAATCACTTATCATGATTAATTTTGACACCTTAGGTTTTATTCTTTCTATCAATTTGAGGCATTATACATGAAAGTCATTAAAATATCTTTCCATTGATTAGGTTATGTTCAAATTAGTATTCTTCATTTTGAGTGCAACTATTATGTATTGGCTGATTTTGCATGCACTAATGCTATGAACACCACAAAAGAATACACGAGAACACAAATGGAAACAACAAATATTATTGACTACGCTCACATTGTGTCATATCACATGCACCTATGACATTTTATCTTCATATGATATACTTAAAAAGAATGAAAGATACAAATTATTGTTCTAGATAATAAAGTAAAAGCTATTTTTTTAATATTTATTTGGATTTTTCTTGTTTATTTATCTTAATGTAATAAGAGTATGTGCACGATCATCGTGGGGCAAACTAGGCCCTTAAGTGATGAAAAAAAAAAGAATTTGTAGCAAATTGAATGTAGTTTATAAGCTACTAGTTATTTTTTGAAAAAAAAAATCTATATTTGATAAAAATTTGAAATTTCAATGCAGTAGTACTAAATTTACAGGAAAAAGGTGAGAAGCAAATATATGTCTGACCACCCTAAGTACAATCAAAAATAATATTTTTTATGAGTCTATAGATATAAGTAGAGGACACATGTTTAAATGTGCCACATTTTTTTTAAATTTTTTTCTAAGTAAATAATTATTTATGAATTTTTTACTACAAATTTTTAAAAATATAAAAATTTGTATGTTTGACCACCATAATTTGCTCAAAATTTTACAATTTGTTTTTAATCATATGTTATGCGAATTGGAGAATGTGGTGCACCTTTTAGATTCAAAAAATGTGAAACCATTTGAAGTTGTAGATATTTTTCAATCATCCTATCAATTAGGACTTTGGTCGTAATGGGTGTAGAAAATCAATAATAATTATTTATTAAATTCAAAATAAGGCATAATTTATGTTTGTGAAAATTTGACAATTTTCATAACAAACCCTTTTCGTTTCATCAATTTTGGGTAAAAATGTTATCAACCACATTGACGAAGTCTAGGAAAATTTCTAAATATGTTTTATGTGTCGACTTTCTAGGTTTGGCATGCCCTAGTCAAATCCCAAAGAAATCCCATGGCTGTAAATTTTGTCAAAAGAACCGATATTAGTTATTATCGTCTATTGATTAGCAACAAATATCCATTAATATCAAATTGAATATTGACAAATATTAGATATTTGATATTTTTTAGTATCAAAAATATGGTATTTCACAATATCGGATAATTGATATTAATAAATATTTTTTACTTCTTTCTATATTTTTTAATTCTTGGTTAGTTTATTTATTATAAATAATTTGTTATTTCAACTATGTATTAAATTGATAAATAATTTGTTACTCTATAGTATAATATATTATAATGTCATAATTATATTTAATATTTAATTTTAGTATACTGTATATATATAATTTAATATATAAATATCTAGATATATATTACTAATACAAAAAATATGGTATAATTAATGATATTAATATATAATGTAAATATTAAAAAACTTATATATTCGTTATATAACATTTTATATTAAATAAATTATGTTTCCTCCTATCTTATGATCTCCCATTTGGATACTCTTTCCCTGTATTATAATTCTACCTCTCCCACTATCCTTCCTACCTTAACCCCCCTCTCTCTATGTAGTACTTCTATATTGAGTTCCATCCCTCCATCCCTCCTTCCTCCCCTACTATCCTACTGGACCCCTCTGTCTTTCACTCTACATCTCTTCCCTTCCATCTATTGTTAAATCTCTCTTTGTGTGTGTGTGTGTCCCTGTCTCTCAATGTCTCTCCCTTTGTTGATACTGGTTGCACTCACACTCTCCTCCTACCCACTAATTACCCCCATCTCTCTCATTATCTCTTCTAGGGTCCAATTATCCCCTCTCTCTCTAACATCTCTCCCCCTCTCCCTTATTTGGTACTTCCCTCTCCCCTCATCTCCCCCTCCCTCTAATTACCCTCCTCTCTCTTTGTGGACCCTCTCTTCCTCTCCCTTTGTTGATACTTTTCTCTCCTCTCTCTATCCATCTCCCTAATTTCTTTCTCTCTCTCTCTAGATCCTCTCCCCCTCTCCCTTTGTTGATACTTCCTCTCCCTCAGATACTTAGGTCTCGACCCACCGAAGTGGGATTTAACCTGGCATGCATATATCTCCATTTTCAAGCTTCATCTGGTCGACTTCTACACACTCCAGAGATTTATTCATGCATTTCTAGGCACTTCACCATTCAATCTTTCCTTTATAGACAACTTCTCATCACGTTGAATAGTTGGCAAATCCTTGGCATCGATCTCCATTGTTGATCCATCTTCAGTCCATCAAGCTTGAGCTTCGTAGTCTTGAGGGGAGTTTACTCTTCTCATTTATTTTGTGTCTTATTGAGCATATCATATTATCTTCACCATATTATTGTCATTTTCTATCACATATCTTTTAATTATTGGTTATCTATCACCAATTTTCTGTCTACTTGGTTTATATGGAGGTGGAAACAACAAAGCAGGGACTTGATTGAGGTAGGTCTCCAAATAACCCCAACATTTTCCCATTTCCGTGTGTACAAGCTTGTTAGGAGAGACAATTTTGAAATCATTAGCTTCACCGAACATCAAATCGGGTGCTATCTTCTTCCTTTCCTTGTGTTTTAGTAGTTTAATTGAACTTTGTTTGCACTTTGTCATTTCTATTTGGCTTATTAGCATTAGTGTTTACTTAGTTATTATGTTCTTTGTACCTTTCTTGTTCTCCAACTGTCCTTCATACACTGTCCGCACGGGACGTACACGCATTGCGTTGACATCCCGTACGTGCCATGTCGTCCTCAATTTGTGCATGCCTGAGGTAGTGAGCTTGCAGAGATTAGAGATTGCTCTTTGTTGTTCGCTCTTTTGATTTCTATAATCCAAATAATTTTATCATTTGGCATCTTTAAGTTATTGGTATTCATTTTCATCTAGTGTTAATCTAAGTCACTTGCATTTCAACACCTTACTTAATTAAGACTCTCTCAAACACACACTATTTTAATCTCCTCATAGCTCTATGCGCTAGTAGAACTGATGTGGCATAAGGAAAGGTCCATCCCTTGAGATGTTAATTGGTCTCGAGGTCGGTGGAATTTTTCCTTCTCCACATTTTGGTGAACTCGATGTGAAGCTTACGTTTGATAAGCTTCTCTGATTGTTCAAATGTTGTGAAATCCTATGAGATTTACAACCTAGACCACTTCAAGATCTCTTTTGTTGAGGTCTGTAAGGTACAACGTTCCTCCTAACCAATACAATCCCACTAGACTAGGTCTTATGTTTGCCAGAAATATGGACCCTGATGATACACGCAGTCTCATTTCTTTGTAGGACCAATATTGGGACTTAACAACTCTCTAAAGGCAGGATCTCGACATTCTACATCGGCTAGTTCTTCATTGAATTCCCCTCCCATAGTGGTTCATGAATCAAATCTTACCATCAAATTTGATAAGATCAAATGCCTTGAGGAAAATCTAGGGGATTTTGAGGCATTCCTTAAAAACAAGGGTGTCTGCCCTGAAGCTAGAGACATTTGCAACTTGAGAGAATTTTTGATCTCAGATAAGGAGGGTCTCAAAGTCCTCTTGACATTAGGAGAAATAGTGGATGGTAATATACCCATCCCTCCTCCCGACTCTCAAGGGGACCGATCAAACCTTATTGAAGAGTAGATTGGTGTCACAATGCCTAGAGTATCAGTGCATATGGTAGAACCTACACCTAGCACTACCCCTCTAAATAGCGATATTGTCCCTAGTATTAGCATAAATATGAATCCCTTGGGATACAATTCACATAATATTGGTGCAAATCCCAAGAGTGGTGGTAGAGGAGGAGTCAATAATAGATCATATGCTCCCCTTGGGGGCGGAGGTAGTCCACCACCTCCTCCACCCAATAACCCTATCTTAAACACCATATTGTAGAATATGGGGAAGGTGCAACAATAGTTGACTAACTTGTTGACCACGACAAATTAGAGTTCTTTAAGTCCATGAACCATGCAAGTATTGAACACACCACTACTATAGGGGTTGAGTCCCTAAAATTTGAAAGGTATAGTGGTAAGGGGGACCCACATCTCCACATCGATTCCTTCATGACCTATTGCAGCGATTGCCATACTCTGGACTATGTGTTTCATAAATATGTTAAACCCAAAGATGAAGTTTGTAAAGGAGAATAAATTTTCTCCTATTAGTAGTTGTATTCTCTCAGTCCCTTAAAGGAACTACTATGGAATGATACAACTCTCTTCCATATTATTCCATCGGTACTTTCGACCACCTGATGGATGCCTTTCTCACTTGGTTCAAGGCCAACATAGGAAGAAAGGTCACCAATGCTAATCTTGTTCATTGTAATAAAAATCTAAATGAGAAGATAACTGATTTAATTTCTAGGTATCAATACATCTCTACAAAATTACCTTATGCCTTGCCTGATGCCTATCTCCAAACAATGTTCATTGACAATATGCAACTGGAACTAAGGGAAAAGTTGTCATTGCATAGATACCAAAATTTCACCTGCCATTGCAGTGCACTAGAACAGATTATTAGCATACTATGGCTCAATTTGGGGACTCTTCCTCAAATGGCTATAGTGGGGTCTCCACTTTTGGAGGGTCTCAGAAGAATAAGGTTGTAGCTAATGTAATGGAATTATTTGTAACCCAACGAGAGGAACTACTCTGCGATAGATTCATAAAGAGTTAATACATTTACTAAAATATGCAAGTGTTCTGCAAAGATTGTTAAATGAAAACCTAGTAACACTTCCAGAAATTTGAGCTCTTCTTGATAATCACCCTTATCCTTGATGATACGATGAATCAAAATTATGTCAGTATCATTGTGTGCATGGTCATGATACAAAGAGTTGTGTATGTCTCTAATATCTAGTCCAAGACCACATAGACAAAGGCACCATCAAGGTGACCGAAAGGAAACCAAAAGCTAACAAATCCATGGTCAAGGCGAATATAAAATTGCAAGTCTATACATATACATTTCCACCACATTCATCAAATTTAATAAAATCCTCTCCATCTCTTCATCTCCTCTTCATTAAGTCACAGTCCCTATGTCAATATGGTGAATATCACTCAGATTTCCCCACCTACGCAAAGGGTGCCTAAAATGACTATCACATTCACTCCTCTGGATGAGCCATGTAGTGGAGAGCCTTCTCCCATTTATGTCCTGATATCAATCGATGGTGTCTTTGTTAGGGGCATCCTAGTTGACCCTACTTGTCGAGTTGACATAATCACTAAGGAGATCCTCTTTCTTAATGGCCTAAGCTAGGGTAAATATGACGAGTATCCTTCCTTCATCAAAATTCCCAATGAGACGTCCCTTCCCCCTTTGGAGTTCACTACTTCGATGATCCAGGTTAGACCCAAGTTGGCGTTCTCAACATTTTTTGTGATTCCTAAGTTGGACCTCTTCAAGGTCAAAATAGGTACCCTGGTTGACCTCCATGGGAGTTGTCCATATGGTCATTTATATATGTTTGAAGTTTCCTCATGAAGAGACCATCCACACTGTCTAAGAGAATGGATATCATCCTTTGGTGTCTTGTGGGGGCTTCTCCCTTGCTCATTTTTGGCCTACTCCAATAAGGCACTTGCGTACCTGACAGGATGTGACATTCATCGCCTATCAAAAGTATAAAGCCAAGGAGCTTAATCTAAAGACTATAGAACCTTTCCCTGCTCAACCCTCTCATGAGGCTCAACATGCTTCGTCTTCGTCCCCTTCCTCAGTGGGGGCTCAAGGAAAGCATGTGCCCCATGGGAAGTCTCTTCGCCTACTTTGGGCCACACAGTCTCCAATGGTACCTTATGTTCCTGCATCCAAACCTAATGTGGATAAAGGAAAGGCACCCATGCTACCAAAGCTCAAGGTGTGTCTACCTTTTCCCATTCTCATCATAGAAGACATACCTCACCCTACCATTTATGGAAAGGGTAAGAGGTTTCCCAAGACCACAACATATCCCTTGGCACCTTCTCCTTAGCCTCAAAGGGCATCCTCTTTTCCTCCCACTACCTGTAGGGTAAAGAGGGGAAGGGCGCCTGTGAATGAGCCAACAATACCTATGTCAGCTCCACCTCCTACTCCATTGGTAGGGTCACCTCCTTTGCTGGTGACAACATCAATGACCTCCTTTATGGAGCAGGATGGTGCTACACTCTCATAGGCTTCTCATCTAGGTTCGCATCTGCATTGGAACCAACTTACACATGAGTGTAAGCATTGTTGATGGGAGAGGGATTTGGCACATGAGGCCCTGTAAGAGTGGATAATGTGTCTTATGAGCTTGTGTTTGTTGTTGCTTCTTCCTTCGCATTCAAATATGCTCTTGCTTCCATTACAGCTACGCCAGTCTTTTGCCTTGCAACCTCTTCCATCACGCTTCCCCCTACGTCGAAAGTGACCATCGAGCCTCATGCTAAATCGGTCAAGGTGTTTATCTCTCCTTTGTAGGAGCCATCCCTGATCATCACTGTGTCAGATGCCCCACTATTTCCTGCACTAGTGAACATGTTCCTCACTCAGGTGATGTCTAGTGTAGTGATGTCCACTTAGCCTATGCTTGCCCCATCTTAGGAATTCCATGCCATCTTCCCCGATGTTTTGAAGGTTTCTACAATGGATAGAAGGTCCTCACTTCCATTCTTTAAGAGAAATTTTGAGCAAGACACTATACCAGAGTTTAGGTGTCTTAAATCTGCTATGACAGATCCCTTTTCCATTTTGGCCCTTAGAGTGGAGCATGCTCTAACTTCTCCTAAGTTTGTCTTTTCCCCTTTTACATAGGTTGGTGGGGAGTCTTCTTCATCTGCACTTCCCCATGATTCCCCTGCAAGCTACGAGGGTTGCATTTTTGACTCATTGGAGGACATTCTAGTGTTGACAAAAACCTTTATAAGATCCCTCTCACTTGCCACAACTGAGCTATTGGATGATAATTTCTAGTCTCTTAATGTTGGCAGGGCACCTGGGGCTCCTTTCATGACCGTAGCATTGCAATCTTGAACTCCCTCCCCATATGATCAAGATTGAGAGGATGACGATCTACTGATGAATGACCTGTGAGGGTAGTAATCGATTCTACATCTTTAGATTAGAGCATGTTTACTTGTGTTCCCAAGTGTTCTTCTTTCAGTGGTGTTCCCTCCCAAAGGACCCTTGTACTCTGTTGGTACCTAGAAATGGGAGGTTTTATGTTGTGTACCTTCCTCTATTTGTTATCTTATTCTTCTATTTGTCGTGTATTTAATTTTTGATATTTGGGGATGATGCAAAGTGTTGGCGGCATTTAGGCACTCCTCCCATGTTGAACCAATTTTTTTCCCTTTATCTTCATGTTTCATTCTTCAAATTCGAGCCATGGTTGGAAGTGATGAAATATACCCTGAGAGCATGCATATAATTATCTTCTGGGTTCTAATTCCAATCCATCAAATCCCCCTGTCTCTATGCAAATGTTGTGAAAATCATGTGTCATCCGTCAGGAAGTGACGTTTCATAACGTCTCATATGCTGACATGCCACAATGTCTTTATCTCCTTGGAATGACCCATTCTCCCCTTTAAGCAACATGGTCGATTCAAAGGGGGAGCTATTATATCTACGTGTCTGATTTGGCTTTTGTCTAACGATCATATTTTCTCTACATCATAGGTTTTTCTTACAAAATTTTCAAATTTTGATCTCAGTGTATGTCTTTGTGCGGGCCAATCCACTATCTCAGTGTCTTCCTTATGTTGGCCAATCCACTATCTCATTGTCTTCTTTTGTGCGATCCGATCCACTATCTTAGTGTCCACCTTTGTGGAGTCCAATCCATTATCTTAGTGTCTCGATCTTGCCCTATTTTACGCCTATCTAGCTTATACTACACATATCAACATGATCTAAAGCTTGCTTATCACATGCCTATCTAGCATTCACTATGCATGTTGATGCACCATCTAAAGCCTCCATATCACATGGCTATCTAGCATTCACTATGCATGTTAGAGCACTATCAAAATTGCCCTATCATATAGCCATTTGGCATAACAAAAATTGCCACCCATATTGGCATACCATCGATGGTCTTGAGTCTTCAAATTATCTTTATCATCTAGCACATTTGTCTATAGCTTATATGCTGGATATGGATCAACAATTATTCATGGATTTCTAACTGAGGGCAACACCATATGACAGAATTATGAAAGGTAAGTCAGGTAAGCTATCTTTTAATTTAGCTCACATCTCTCTGATATGATAATCTCGCTAAAGTGGGAGAAAAATATAATGGCACAAATTTGCACCCTGATGTAATTTTCCATTTAGAATTACCCCTACCCTAGCACAAGACTCAAAATTCCACGTCATATTGTCTCGCTCATCACACTCACTCACCATCACCCGCTTCAAATTACGACCATGTGGGCTAGATTGTTCATGATGTGTGTGCACTACAGAGACATCTGTGCGACGATCACTCATTCATGAATATACAGACATGCAGGTTGTCGTTGAGGCATTATAAACTGCCACCCTGCAATTTTAACACCTGCTTCCACCACCCACTGTCATGGGACTCAACCCGACATGAATATATATCCATTTTTAAGCTTGATCTGGTCAACTTCTATACACTCTAGATATTTCTTCATGCATTCTAGGCACTTCACCATTGAATCTTGACTTCATAGACAAATTCTCATCATGTTGAACTGTTGGAAACACCTTGGCATTGATCTCCATTTTTTATCCATCTTTTCTCCATTGAGCTTGAGCTTTGTGGTCTTGAGGGGAATTCACTATTCTCATTTATATTGTGTCTTATTGAGCATATCATATTATCTGCACCATATTCTTGTCATTTTCTATTGCATATCTTTTACCTTTTGTTATCTCTCACCGATTTTGTGTCTACTCAACTGTTGTGGATGTGGAAACACCAAATCAAGTAATTGACAATGAAAGACTCCAAACAACCCCAACATTTTCCTTGTTTCCATGTGTGCAGGATTTAGAGAGGTGTGTTTGAATTATTAGCTTCATCAAACGTCAATTCAGGTGCTAAGTTCTTCCTTTCCCTATGTTTTAGTAGTTTAATTGAACTTTGTATGCTCTTTGTAATTTATATTCAACTTATTAGCATTAACATTTACTAGATTATTCTATCCTTTGTATCTTTCTTTTTATCTATGTTTTCTTCTATAGGTGTATAATTAATACCTTTCCCTGTTGATTCAACTCTAATGGCTAGTAGTTCACTAGGTTGACTTGGAGCTTCTACCAACACTGGCATCCAAGGGCCTTGTCTCTGGGGCCCTAAAACACCGCCTTCATAACTTATTTTTTCTAGGTTGGATTCCCCTTTAGTATATGTTTGTTTCACGGGCTCACTCAAAACAATTTTTTTTGTAGATTCTACAGTAGCCATTGGAGTGAGACCTGAGGGTATCTCCTCATCACCATCATTCTCACTATTAGTATATGCTTCAGAGGGATTCTCTTTAGTTTAAAATTCACTAAAATAATCATCTTCTAGGATATCTTTAAAATTTGCACTAGTCTTTGGTTCACCTAGATTCTTCCTCATAGTCCAAAAATCAATGATTTTGTTTTGAGTTTAGTTTGCGTCCACATAAGCTTTATATAGAGATTTTGGCATAGTTTTTCTAGTAGATGGAACATCAACTCTTTTTTAAAAATTATCAAACATCCTTATTTGGATGCCTTTCCCTATTTCTCTCTCTGTGTGCAATGCCATAATTTGTGTTTACAACTGTTCTAGAGAAACAACTTTGTCAACAACAATTTCCTCCATCCCAAGAATCCCCATTTTTCAACATTTATAGCAATGATTTACTTTCATGTTGAATTCTACTTGCCAAGTTCTTATTCACCACAAGCCTTTCTTGAATGATGTTGCGTGGATCATACTGCTAGTAATTATCAATGTCAAAATAATAAAAAAAACAAATTCATGTGCCACACTAAATGCTTTTCTCTCAAATGTGAACCCTCCACATGAGAAATGAAATGAAACAAATATGGTCTTCTTTTGCTGACCATGAAATATTTCATCTTTACTCTCTATCTACCATACATATTCAATTGCAAAAACCTCTTTGTCACATGTATTGGAAGTTTGTAGGGTTGTGCTTCTGATCCATAAAACCTAACATGCCATATTCTTCCACGAGGAACCAATTAGCCAATTGTATTTGAGGTCTGATTTGAATGCAATCTCTACAAGACACATACAATATATGCATTGGAGTGTTTGTAATTGCATGATACATTAGTGCCAAAAATAAGTCTACAATATGTTTTTAGTTCCTTCTATCATCATGCATCCTTATCTTAGTGGTCCATTCATATATTGGACACATTGTTCTCAACTCAATATTCTGATACACCCGAATCTGAAGCTTGTTGGTCTCAAACATTCCATGATATTTCGCTAGAAGAAGATGGTACAAGTAGGTTGTCTTAGAGGAAACCATTTTGATCATTACAAATTATTTGTGCATGGATTGAACAACATGCTCAACAAAATTATATCTAACTGGTTGAGAAACACAATGGATATTAAATACCATTTCAAGAAGGCCTGTACCCACTTCCCCATTATATTCCAATCCAAGGAAAAATGCTAGCACAAAAATAGCATCCTGAACCCATGGCATAAAAATATCAACATTATAAGGAGGCTTATGGTTTTGATCCAATTTGGTACCCTCCACTGTTATACCTTTGATAAATTTATTTTTCCCCTCTTCGTAATTAGAGGCAAGCTTTTCTAGGTCAATGTGGACCTTTAAGTTTTCTGCTCCAAACTGTAAGTCCAACAAATTTTAAAATTCTTCCTCGGTAATGGATAAAATTTCCTTTTGTGTATTTTTATTAACAATTGCTTTTCTATTTTCATCATAATTTTGGGCGCATACCATGACAATTTCCAGGCAAGGGAAAACCTTAGGTAATATCATGCATCCCAATCCAACATCCCGTGCTGCAATTTTAATTGCATATGTTTTTAACATTTTGTTGTAAATAAGTTATCATTCCTTGCCACGTTTCGCCTTATTGTCCAATGAAAATCTAAATTTTGTGGTTTTCCTACCAAGGATTACATAATCATAAATGTCATGGTATTCATCTGTGAAACCTGGGGTTTTAACCAATTGGCTACAATCTATTTTTTTGTTTCATTTTTACATTTGATTTCCCCATCAGTAATGGTTAAAAATGGAGGTAGGCAAGCTTTAAAATGTAAAATATCAACCCTAATTCTAGAATGTAAACCATGATATTGAAAGATAAAAAAAGTGGGATGTAGGTGTTTTGTATTTTACCCAAAATTTGAATTTGAAATGATGAATAAATATACTAGCGTGAACAAACATTGTTACATCCTTTAATCTCATTTCTAAATCTCCCTGGTTAACTGGTTATTCCAAGAATCCAAAGATCAATATCCCTTAATTTCAAGAGATTCACCAAAGCCTCAAAGGGAAAATTTGTGGAATTGTGGAGGTTACCGAAAGAATAAAGTCTCAAAGTTTTTATAATTTTAATTTTTGTTCCTTCTCTCTGACACGTTACACGTGTCTCTTTTCTGGAAACTTTTTGAAGAGTTTTTTATCCTTTAGAACTTTGGCCCAAAATAGACCTTATGTCATTTATGTGTGATCATCCAACGGTCAATGAAATCATTATAGTTAATCAAGTATACAATTAAGTATAGTTAAATAAATCTCCAACGCCAATGTCCAATGACAAATCCATGGGTATTCGTGGGTCCCATTGGCTATGAGGTTGTTTGGCCTCATGGGTATTACTCAAAGCTTTCATTCATTCAATCTAGCACGTCACACTGACATGTGTCTCTTTTTTTGGAGGAAGTTTGTAGAATTTTTTATCCTTTCAAAGTATAGCCCAAAATAGAGCTTCTTTTATTGATATGTGATCATCGAATGGTAAATGAATTGATTATAGTTAATTAAGTATACAATAGAGTATATCTAATAAAATCTCAATCGCCAACGTCCAATGACATATCCATGGGTATCTGTGTGTCCCATAGGCTGTTTGGCCTCATACAACATGGATGTTATTCAAACCTTTCATTCCTTCAATCTGACACATCACACTAACACATGTCTCTTTTCTAGAGGAAGTTTGTAGAATTTTTTATCCTTCCAAACTTTGGCCCAAAATAGTGTTTATGTTGTTGATCTGGAATCATCCAATAGTCATTAAATTGATTTACATTATAGTGAATTAAGTATACATACTTAAATTATCAATGTCTAATGACATATATGTTCCATATTGGTATCAATGGGATGGTGGGTCCCATAGGTTGTTTGGCCTCATGGATGTTATGTAGCTCAAACCTTTCATTCAATCACTCTGACATGTCACACTAACATGTGTCCCTTTCGCAAAAACTTTTTTTAGAACTTTTCATTCTTTAGAACTTTGAACTAAAATAAATCCTATGACATTGATCTGAAATCATCCAACGACGAATAAATTGATTACAGTTAAATTTTAATTAAGTATACTTAATTAAATCTCCAAAGTCCAATGACAAATCTATGCCACATGGGTATCGGTGGGGTGATGGTCATGGGTCTCGTAGGTTGTTTAGGATTTAGGGTTTAGAAAGTCTACAAAATTATTGATTTTGGTGCCTACAAATTTACAGTTGGCTTCCAAGTTGGTATTATGCAGAGCTAATGTACTAAGTGATGATTTCTATTAATGATAATAATAAATAAACTTTATTCCCTAATTTTTATGAGATTTAGTGTACTTTAATTGGGGCATAAGGTGGTATGAGTGTATGACTTCCCTAAACTTCAAAGAAGGGCTAAAGCCTAGATGGAACATTTTATGATCACGAGGTAAGATCGTATCAGTCAAGATAAAGGATCATATCAATTATCATCAAGGAAAGTATGATGACGTGTGTAAGTGAAGTGTCCACTTTCAAATTGATCATTTTCCTATAAATTGGAAATTGAAGTGGCTCCACTTCACAAGAGTACATTGGAAATGTAGAGTAGTGAGTTAGGAGAGATCAAAGATGGACACATTGATAATACTTGAGTCGATGAAATCACAGGGAGTGTTTGTGGGGGAAGTCACTGATAATAAGTTAAGGGGTGTAATGGTGAATGAAAACCTATACATTATGCATGCAGTTAGGAAAATTTCAGGTCTAGATTTTTTACTGGCATATCATAGGCATAGGGTTAGCTCAGACATTTCAGTTTTTTCTTGGCCATGGTCATATATGTGGATGTTTCCAAAGAATGGGCAAAAATATCACCTAGATGGTATTTTAGGAAGCATATCTGAATGACATTGATGTTGCGATTGATAATGTGGATGCGAATCTCCTCATTCCCCTACCAAAGAAGTAATATATTCAGAGAAATGAGGTGCAAAAATACCCAATTGTGCAAACAATTTTTTTTGAATTGTTATAGGCTTAGTAGGGTGAGATAAATATGAGCATCAATTTTCTCCTGTATGCGGCCAAAATCAAGGAACTTGAAGTGGTTGATTGGCACTGGGACTATCTAACCATTAAAGGATTTATTGATGAAAAAGAATTCAATGAAGCAGATGTGATCAAGATTGTTGGGGAGCTAGACTTGGGGAGAAGAGAGGAATGAATTGTTGAAGATCAATGAGATGTGAAGGATATCGCAAGAGAGGAAGCCCATGCCAACTATGGAGAGGACTACCTAGTCATCCCCAGAGATAATAAAGTTAGGCTATCTAGAATGAAGGCAATATGAAAAGTTGAAAATACAATAGGGTGGGCCCGAAATGATTCCTGAAGAACGATGCTAGTCTTTGATTCTGGTCTATATTTTATATTTTGGGTTACTACTTACTACTTACTAGTAAATGAGTCCCCTAATTTTTTTGATAGATAGATATGCAGGGTTTGATGTAGGAATGGGGTATGTTTAATGTTATTTTTGTATACTATACAATTGATGTTATGTGATTCATGGGGTGAACAATACTGAAAATGGTGATATTGGCTATATGCCAAACTTTAACATGTACAACTTTACTTTTATTTTGATATAATAGGTGTTGGACCTACCCTACTATTAAATTATTAAAAAAACTATTTTATATTCATTTTAACATTCATAGAGATTTATAGCAACAATTTTTAGAGATTCACAAAATCACACACCAAGATGGGAGAGAGTTTTATTGCAAAACCTTTGTCCATTACATTCAAAAATTAAAATATGCTACAAAGCATTTTTTTAATTTGTAAAAGGAAACTGACGTTATGAAATTTTTATTAATATGTGACATGTCTATGAATATTTACATTGAAGAGTAAGACCTATATAATAATAAATTCTCATATAATTCTGATTACACTTGGAAATCAAAATACCCCTAATTCTACCCAAAATTTACAATAATCCCTTTGAAGGCCAAAAGGTGGTATTCTAAACCACAAAAAACCAAAAGGTGGTATGCCAATAGTAGCTTGGTAGGGCACTAGTAGGGAAGTGGTATCTTGGTAGGAAATGATATCTACATCATGTAGCTTTGCTACCATTGGTGATAACTGCATTGCCAAAAATTGCCACCTACAAAAAAAAGCCCTTAATTTCAAAAAAGTAGGAAGCTCTCCATCCCTTAATTCTATGTAGAATGATTCAGAGATAAGAAGCTGTGCAAATTCCTCCAGCCATCTATAGTCTGACATTTCCTCAATGAGAAACTATTTCAGGAGGAAATCCCTACCAATCACTGCCCATTTCCTGTGACGTGTTAGTTCCTCATCATTCAAGTTCATAATAAATAGTTTTCAAGATACATTTTTTCCTGGCTATAAGAGCTTGGATATATCCCTTGTCCATAGGATCCCCACCCTTATTTTTGATAGGGAAACAAATTAAATGTCCCCCAAGAATTCTTCTTTAAACACCTGCCTTAGTAGCAACAATATCCCAACCTTGTCTCCTCTGAGTTCCAGAAGAGAGGCCAAAAACATGGACGTAATGTTTGGATTCATTCGGTATTTTTTAATAGATACTAGAAATTCACGTCCCAACACCATCCTCACAGCCTCATTTGTAAAAATTCCAACCTCCCTACAAAATTATTTTAGCGTCGAGTTTGTGATAGTGCCCAAAAAGGCCTTCTGCATATCCTCAGTTGTCAACCGAATAGGACTATCCATCTTCAAATTATTCATCTAGATACCACACTCTGTCTACCCAAAGACAAATAAAGATGAAAAAGGCCTAAACCAGACTCTACAACCAGCTACCACACTATCTACCCAAGGAGAATTGCAGAAGAAAACTTAGACCTAAACCAGCTATAAATAGCCTAAAAATGTCTAGTCCTTATTAAATCCTTATCTGACCCTATTAATAATTTAATTCATTTGTCCTTCACAAAGGAAAAAGTAAATCATATGTATTTCCAAACACATTGCATTAAATCTTTGATATCTCTATAAATATTTTCCATAAATGGAAGAGTGGAAAATTGGGAATCACGTTATTTCGTTGGTATCGAATTGGATGCCTTGCATGGATTATACATGAGAATGTCACTAAAAAGATATTCTGTTAGTATCAAATTTGATGCCTTGAGTGGAGCGCAACATTATCAACCGTCCACGTGACTAGTTGTGTTGGACGTTTAACATTAGGACACAAAGTTAAGTATACAGATTTGGCACATGTCTCCATTCAAGAGACTTTCTGCAGAACTTCATGTCCTTCAAAATTTCAGCCAGAAATATAATTTAATCCATTGATTTAGGATCATCCAACAATTGTAAATAATAAATATATAACAATCAAATGATGGTTGTTAGGTATGTGTGTCAATGGTCATGATTATCGATACCACCTTGTAAGCAACAAATCAAGCCTATATTCTCTCGAGATTTGATGTGTTGTGCTATAGAAAGTTGTCTTAGTTACATTCATTGCAATTTGGCATTGGCCCATCATGACGACTCATCACTCCTAGCAAGCGACTATTAATCCACATTTCAATTTTCAAGGGATTGAAAAAAATTTCCAAAAAATATATATTTTCCCCATAAATAAAAAAAGATTAGCCAAAATTTTACAAATTTCAAGGGATTAAAAAAATCACCAAAGAAAATATATTTTCCCCATAAATAATGAAATATTTGTCAAAACTTTTCTACAATTTCCATAAGATTGAAAACAATTCGTCAATACACTTAAATATTTTTCCTTTAAAAGTAAAAAATTTACCAAATACATTTTTATTCTCCCCCCCCCCACAATAATGAAAGATTAGCCAATTTTTTTTAGAATTTTCATACGATTAAAATTTTTTTGCTAATCAAAATTAATATTTTTTTCTTTAAAATAAAAAATGTCCCCAACCAAATTAATAGTCCCTCCCCAAATGAAAGATTCGCCAGGATTTTACACCTTTACTCAAAGGAGTTTCTTAAAGTTATCCTTGTCAAAAACGCTCTTATAGAGAAATCAATTTTGCTTTGGATGGAAGGATTTTGTTCGAGAAATTTTATTGGTTTTTGCTTGATCGACTTGTTTTGACAATTGCTACCATTTGCTCGAATTTGGTGACCTTTCCTTGTGAGTTGGATTCCTTTTCAAGTTTATGTTTTATTCACATGAGAGGTAAGAAACCCTTGTATGTTCTTGGTTTCTCATTAAAAAACAATTTTGTGAGTTATAAATGCTTTGCGAGTTGATTCCAAGCATATTTCCATTTTGTAGAAGTTCATTTGATGAATCTTTGATTTTATGTGATAGAAATTTGGAATGAGGGTTTGTATTGGGAAATGTTGTCCAAATTTTTATGGATGTCTAGAATGTAAATGTTATTGCATTTTTTGAGTGTTGGGTGGTTATAGATCAATGCGTTCTTTCAAAAAATTTATTCTTTATGTTTTAAAATTTAAGCTTTTAGAAGTCATTAATGGTGACTTTTGAGAATTGTTCAAAAGTGGATTTAAGTGATTTTGATGAGGTTGGTTTATGTGGAATGATGGAATCTATATACAAAATTTTTATTTGAGACCCAAAGGGGATCCATACTTCCGGGTTAGAGTCGATTGAGTGTGCTTGGCCTTGTGTGGGTATTTTTTGGGGATTGTGAAAAAGCTCTTTGTGATAGTATGATTGTATGTGTTAATGGAATTATAATGTAGTATTATATCTTTTAACTTAGTTGATTAATATGTGGTAATCTTGCAATGGCACATGAGTTATGTTAGTTTGCCAATGGATCATACTCTTGGTTGTAAGCCAATAGAATGAGTTGCCAAGGATAATGCTGACGACAAAAGTGTGAGATGAGAATTATTGCGGTGTATGATCAAATTATGCATCGTGTCATTGGTGATAATTGGATTTCTTGTATGGTTGAGTTATGTACCCTGTCTCTTGATCCTTTCACTATGTTATCAAGATTCCCTCATGTGGAGTGGACTTCTTATTGTATTGAGCACTACATAGTCTTGAGTAGTTGTATGTCTTCTACATCCTCATGCTTATGATGTGACATTTAGCTTATTATGTTTCATGCTCATTGTACATATATGCATAGTAGTGTATTTATTATGTTGTAAGCCCTTTTGTATTATTGGTTAGTGTGTGCTTGGGCCATATGGTTATCTCTGTGAGCATGATGGGGAGAGTGTGAGGGTAGCTCATGTTTGGGTGGCATGACCATCCACCGTTGGGGACTCGTGAACAAGTGCTCAAGCAGTCCTAGTTTATACTTCTCCTAGAATTATTCAACTTATCGTGAATGAATGTAAATTCCTTTTAGTATGATGATTTGAGATTAAATTTAGACAATCATGATAGTCAATATTGTAATAATGGTTCTTTTGAATTATTAATGTTTATTGAATGTATTATACCTCAATAATGCCCATCTAGTACTCCTAGATGTGGAGTTAGTATTGCTTTTTACCTATATGTGTATCAGCTGATCTTTATTCTAACTTAATTTCAAAATTTAAAACTATTTATGTGCATGTGTTAATTTCTCTTGCACATTTGTCCATTTCTCCTATGGATATGTGCATTGTTCATGCACATATATTTGTTTCCCCTGCACGTTCATTGATTTTTTCTATGCATACATCAATTTTTCTTGTGTATTCGTCTTTTGTACTTCATCTATTCCTGCACAACCATGACAAATGCGTGTTGGCTTAATGGGTCTATGTAGATGACAAACATATTTTTTGATACCCTTTATCCTTGTGGTTTTTTGACCTTATCACAGTACTTGTATCACCTCTGTAGGATCATTTTTTTTTTGTTCTTATATTGAACCCTCATGTAGTTGGTTTCAAGGATTGACTTAGTCTCCTCCTTGGGTAGTCATTTGTCATTACTATCTTGGATCCTTGAAGTTTGTTGGATGTCGTTCAAGCTCTCGAGATGCAATTTGTGTAACATGAATATTTTGTTCTAGTTGATATTTTAAGGTTATCATGGAACCCTTGGAAGTGTGAGTAGACTTCTAATTGTGCATGATCATGTAACTATTGTCATGTTCATGTTTGTGTTTTTGTTGTTATGTAATGCACGTGACTTGATATTGTTAATTTTTTTTTTTGTTCTTTTTTTACCCTTGGTTTTGAGGGTTCCTTGGTGGGGCGTTACATAAGGTCTTATCTAATTTGACAGCTCAAAGGGCCAGGCACTATACGATGTAACCAATTTTTATAATCAATGTTAGAGTAATAAGTTATTTCACTTATTAATTAAATCATTTTGATTTAATTATTAAGTCACTTATTATCTCTCTTTTACTTAAGCTAAACTTAAACATATAATTATTAATTCTTTAATTAATTATTATTATTGAACCTAGATATTTCCCCTGTAGGGTTTCTAGAATAATTTTTTATAAGGATTTCTTCTTTGTAAATTATTCATTAATTGAGGATGCAATTGTATTGAGAGTTTTTTCTCCATTGTTTGCACAATATGTTTCCTCTTTCATGGATATATGTTTTTTGGTCTCCATAGCTTTTGCTTCTCTCTTTGTGATAGGTATTGCATGCAGGTGATTCTTGGGAGCTATAGAGTTGATTTTTCATCAACTCCAACATGGTATCAGAGCTCCATATCTTCATGCACATGTTCTCTTCATGAGAGATTTGGCCTAGTTCTTCAGATCTATGTTTTTAGCTTTAGATTTTTGGTGTTTTGGGGGGTACCTATTTTCAGAGTATTTTGGGCCCAAACAAACCTCACCATCACGCTCAGAAGGCCCAAAAACCTATATTTTCATACAAGGTTTGTCAATTTCGGCCTCCGTGATGTCAAGAGAAAAAATTTGTCCTTCTAGGTGTACAAGTGTGAATGTACATTTTTTGAGGAGAAAAATAAAAAAATAGAAAAATCAGCAAAATTTTGATTTTTTAATATAATTTTTTAAAAAAAAAACACTTTTTATAAAGTTTTTTTATAAAACTTTGAAAATCTACGTACCTTTTGGAAAGGATGCTTGCATAGGTAGTGATGTTAGCGGTCGTAGGTCACAGATGGTGGTTAAAATTGACGGCCATGAAACTGTCATACAGTTTGACACTTCTTCATAAAAATAAGCCTTCAATTTTTTGGTCATATCTTGGGCATACAATATCATTTTTTGACCTATCATATATCGTCAGAAAGCTCTTTCTGAGCTCTATCAAAATTTGGAGGTTTGATTTTTAATTTTTTTGTCTTGAATATTCTATTTTCCAGTCAAATTCAGGGTTGTTTTTTGCACTCTGGGAGCCATATCTTGCTCATTCGGACTTCATTTTGTGACTTCCGCATATCATTGGAAAGTTGGTTCTATGCTCTTTCCTATGGTATGGGTCTCATTTCCAGAGTTTGCTCCAGGTGTTGGAGATTTTTCTTGCAGAATCCTATACAACAACAATGCTTGACTCTATGCAACCCAAATTCTGATTATGCCAAGAAACAAGTCCAATTAACGAGGATTCAATCCCCCTTCACTTCGAGCTCCACAAGCTCAGGCGGGTGTACCTAACTTCTGCCTTCAATATTCAATAGTATTATAGACGTGAAGGCATAGTGGATATGACATAAACATATAAATGATGATAAATTTCATAAATATTGATGAGAACCACACAATCCAACATACCAGACCAATGCCCTATCCAATAGGTATGGAGTCACTTTAAATGAAAAGATCTTTAATAACAAGATACATCAAATGTAAAACTTGCAAATGATCACTGCATCTGACTATGGCTTACACAATCAGTTCATACTCTTGAAAGAAGAAATAATCATCAAATTCATTACAACTCTTTACTCACTAAAACTACCTTAAGAAATTTAATTCTCCTTGAAAGAAACCCTAAACCAGTTAGACACCATGCCTTACAAAGTGATGGACTGATATGTCCTTAACAACCAATCCAAATGAGTACAAAACCTGAAACAAAGACAACTATTCAATAAGAAAAAAACATATAGCAGGAAATACAGACATTTATTGATATAAGAGCATCAGTTACATATTAAATCAGAGCCACGGAGACTACTGATAGTCTTAATCAAATATGCAGAGATTACAAGCCTTCTATGGCATAAAAATATCATCATTTCAAAATGATCTTGGAAATCCTTTTATAGAACAAGGATTGTAACAAGCTTCATATCATTTTAGGGAAAAAAGAGAAACAACTAGGTCATTCAAGATATTAAAAACATTAACTCATTTCAACTACCCTACCTTCAACCAAAAGTAAACTCTGTCATCAATCCACTCTACACAATCTGATTTGTAGCCGTCGATCATCTTAAATCTTAAAGAACATTCCCTAGCAAAGGAATATGGAATGTCTTTGTTTATCTCAACTCATCAGGGAATGTATGTCTTCGAAAGAAATCTAATCCTTCAACCAACAGACTTGGGAATAGATCCATCATTAAAGCACAAAAGACAGGAGTCAGCTAAGGGTTTAAAAAATCTAAAAATCTGATCAGAAACCCTAATTATCAAATTACCTCAACATAAATGCAACATAAAAACATCGAGAGCCATCATATTTTCGTCTTGGCAACATCCCTTAACTGGGATAAAAATAACCCAGTAAATCAGATTCATCTATTTATTACCAGCAACATGAATCGCAGAGCCACCGCTTCAACACCTTGTGAAAAATATTTTAATATTCAAAAATATGATTTTAACGGCTACACCTGGCGTGAAAAATACCATCGACGACCCAAATCAAACCATAACTTCAATTTAAAACGTGGCCGTTGATCTTCTTTTAAAACACCCGTGAGCCAAGATCAAATCTGGACACGCAAAAAATAAGGCGTGATGCCTTGAATAATATCTATCGTGCAACTTTCCTTTGAGGCAATGTGCCAACCGCACGATTAAAACAAATCTGTTTTACCTTTATGTCTTTCCAAAGTCCCGGACCCACAATTTGAGAAGGCCACATGGCGAACAGTCGCAATGACGCAATGGATAACTTCACCACATCTTTTCTTTAAGGCATTGTGAGAGCCGTTAGATCAAACTCAACATGCTTGATGCTTTGTCTTTACCTTTTTCCATCCAGGTCTTACTATCTCCACGTGTCACATAGGCACGTTTTCTTGATGAGTAATCATCGTGCACCTTGATCTTTACAGGATAGCGTCAGCCACATGATATGATCTGATCTGACCGAACTTTACTTTACCTTCAACTACAGTCTGGCCCTGCCACGAACATGTGTCATACATGCACAATGCCTCAAAGAATAACTAATGTACATCTTGATCTTTATGGGATCACGCCCATCGTCAGATTCATAAGATCTTGTTTGCACATTAACTTTACCTTTATCTCAGTCACTTTCCATGTGTCGCACAAGCGCGAAGCCGTGAAGGAGTAAATAGGTTGCATCTTTTGATCAAGGAATCACGCCTGCCGTGTGATGAAAACTGATCTAACGGTGCAATATCCTTGCCACTAGTTTTGAACATGTTGACCTCATGATCTTAGGAAAGACACTTGGCACCACGGAGTGATGCCTTGAAGGGTAAACTCTGAGAATATTCTAATCACGAGATCATGCCTGCTGTTGGATCAAAGTGAATATGTCTGAACCTTATCATCTTGTAAGCCTTTAACACATCGGCCCCATGATTTGGAAAGGATAGGTGTTGCATAGGCGCAATGCCTTGATGAAGTAAATTGTCTACATGTTGCGATTAAGGGATCATGCCCTCCGTTAGATCTAAAGAGACTTGCATGACACTTGGGATAAATAAAACGCCGCAGGCACTTAGGAACTTTAGGAAATATTAAAAATAATCCCACGCATGACTTAGTAAATTCTAGGAAATGGCCCCGCGATGACAACTTAAACCCATGGGTAAGAGACTTAAGTGACCCAAAAAGTAACTCAATTTTATAAGGAACACTGGAGACCTAGGGTTTAGAGTGAAAATGAACCAAGGGCTAAACCAAGACCAATTAGGGCTTCAGAACTAGGTCCAAAACATCATGAAAATTTTAAAGACTTAGCAGTAGGGAAAACCTTTTGGAATCCTAACCAGATCCAAAACATGAACATGCCAAATGGAAAATGTATGACCAACACTAGGTACATTTTATTCTATTTTTTTTTTCTTTTTTGCAATCTAGTGAATATCTTGGATGTTTCAAGTCCTGGAATTGTTTTCCTTGCATAGGATGACTCATTTTTATTTATTACTCATGTTCTGATAGTTTTTTATCATTATTGAGTATTGTAGACATCTATTTCTATAGCATTTCTTTTTTTGCAAATGCACTGAGATAAAGTGTCATTTGTTGCATACTTGGGATCCTACACATTTTGTGCTTGTTTGTACTTGCACTACATTGCAAAGTTCTATGAGGGGGTTTGACGTTTGATTTGTTTTCCATCTACCTTTTTCAAGTGAGTGTTCCTTCCACGATATTAGCTTCATTCAATGTGTGTCAAGAGAGTGATCCTTCCACGACACCATCTTTTATATGTGTTTGTACTTTCTTCTGCACTTTCTATGTTCCTGATTCTTCATCATGCAGTTGTTCTTGGAATTCTGTTTTAGTGTACCTATCATGCCTTTCCTTGCTTAGGGTTATGGGGGGGTGTCTCATGTTGGTTCTAATGCTTCCTTGGTTTGATGGAGTGAGCTATGTATTCAGTATTTGTTCCTATGTACTTGGCGGATGCAGTGGATGGGTACCTATGCATTTCAGTGAGATGGATCATTTACCATATGGACACTCTTTCATTCATGTTTTGGGGGCAACCTTTCACCTTCAATTGATTAGCTCTTCAAAATTTGTTTACAGTCTTCTCTACCTGATCATGTTCTATTATAATGGAGGTTCCAGCAGTTATTCTTCGACAATGTTTGTAGCTTCATGCTTCAGAGGTGTTCTTCATGTTCTTTCCTTTGTTCTTATTTTTTGGGACATTCTCTAGTTTGGAGACTTCTTTAGTCCTTCACTAGGCTTCATCTCTTTTTGGAGTAGAGTTTTTCTCACGTGTTTTTCTCTATTTCTCCACTTTACATAGATTCCTTTGTACTTGCATACTTGATCAGGCCTTGTTGTCAGGAGCCATTTCCCGCTTTCAATAATTGTTTCTAGGTTTTAGCTACTCCGTAAGTTTATCTTAAGGGAGGGTGTTAGAGTAATAAGTTATTTCACTTATTAATTAAATCACTTTGATTGAATTATTAAGTCTTTTATTATCTCTCTTTTACTTAAGCTAAACTTTAGGCATATATAATATTTATTCTCTTATTAATTATTATTTTGCAACCTAGATATTTCCCCGTAGGGTTTCTAGAATCATTTTTATAAGGATTCCCTCTTTGTAAATTATTCATTAATTGAGGATGCAATTGTATTGAGAGTTTTTTCTCCATTGTTTGCACAATATATTTCCTCTTTCATGGATCTGTGTTTTTTTGCCTTCATAGCTTTTGCTTCTCTCTTTGTGATAAGTATTGCATGCAGGTGATTCTTGGGAGCTGCAGGGTTGATTTTCCATCAACTCCAACAATCAAGGCCTAAGACATGTAAATTTTATTATGATCAATCACATGTGCTAAACATAGTGAAAAATTGTGAAGTGTAACAATTTTCAACGTTACATGTACAAGATTTCTAGTGAAGTTAGATGTCTTGCATAAACATTGCTCACACTCTCACTCCTACTACTCTTAAGCTCATCTTAGCAGATAATTAGTTAGTTTGTTAATATCCTCCAACCCCACCAACCTTCTTTACTCTTGTCAATCTATGTACAAGAACTAGCTATCATAAATGAATGATTCATTATTCTTGCCAACTAATCATGTTTGCTTTTGTTATTCCATCTCCTTTTTATAACAAACCATACCTAACATACAGATGGTGCTCCATTCTCCCGCTTACAAGTGTGTGCAAGAAGAAATGATCACATAAAAAATTATTGGCCAAAAGAGTGCACAAAACATAGAAGTGTCTCTAATAAGCAAATAGTGCAAAACTTACATCAACACAAGTGCCTCCAACATGAAAAGTCTTCAAACCTAACTATTACAACTACACTACACGACCATGTGCATGTAAGGTTTTATGAAAATCACTTATTCCTCTAGCTTTTTTCTGATTAATGTAACTTGCTTTCCACCCAAATACTTTGACATGACTTAGGTTTAGATAATTTGTCAACTTTTAAGCAAAGATATACTACACATATATAATAATAACCATTACATTACAAATAACTCAATTATAATGAAACCAAATTAATAGCAAAAAGTTATCAAATTACAAATTACATTTTTCGTCATAACTCTAAATTCATTTGATTGAATATAAAACAATTATTTAATTACTAAGTTATCAAATTACAAATTACATTTTTCATCATAACTCTAAATTCATTTGATTGAATATAAAACAATTATTTAATTACTAAGAGGTGGTAGTGTGCAAAGGCCATCGAGTGGAAGTACATAATATTTTCATTGTGGAAACTTTTATTACATCGTTCATGAATCACAAGGACTCCTACTTTCCTTCCACTTTAGGCCTTATTATCCATAGTCATCATATAATCAAGATGATTAAAAAACACAAATATAAAGTGATTAAGCCATATTTCCAATGGCAATGGATTATTTCTCTCTTAATGAGGGGTGATATTCTGCAAAAATGGTCAATTTTATTAAATATTTACAGCAATGAGACTTCATACAGAAGCAAATCAAAGTCACCATTCCTCTAACGAAAATTGAGGTGAAGGAAGATGATGATAGAAGAAATGTAGCAATTAATAAAAGGTAAGATTAGATAGGAGGTCATGAGGAGCATGATTGAAGGAAACACGAGACCTCTAATGGACCCTCTACTGATGAAGATAGCGTGCCAATGCAGCTAATTCCAGCCAATTGCTTGGGACACCATAACCACCCATTCATCTTTTTGGGTTCAATCTGCTTTATTAATCAGGGCAATGGCACTATAATGCTTCATCACAAGCCATCATCAGTACCCAAGGATAGGATCTTTCTTCTACTCAATTGCAAGTACCTTATAACTAAGGTAAATCATAAATCAGACTTTTATATATACATGGGTATTTGTCCTTGAAAGCCATAGTGTTGCAGAGTTAAAAAGAGCTAGTAGAACTTAAGGTATTTATCCTTCATAGAATTGTAAAAAAGAGCTAAAGATTTAGTGGGTGAGAAGTTTTCTAGTCTAACATTAGCACAAGGTTGTTAAATTGATGTTTTTTTTTTTGGGTGAATGCAGGATAGAAAAGAGCTTGAAAATGGCTTTGGGCTTCCCCAGTGTAATGTATATCATGTTCCTTGTTGCAATGGGATTGTTCAGTGCAATGAGAATGAGCACTGCTGAGGTGACTCAGGGTGTGGATGTTGGGGTTGTATTGGCAACAGAAAAGGCACCATCACCTTCTTCAAGTGGTGCTCCTTCTCCTTCCCCCTCACCATCACCATTACTGTCACTTGCTCCATCACCTGCTAAACCCAAGAAATCCTCTCCACCTTCCCCTTCTCCTTCCCCTTCTTCTGCCTCTCCCTCTCCTTCTCCATCAGATTCATCCACCCTCATCAAACCCAACTCGGTAAGCATCATTTGCTTTTGCATTTCTTCTCTTTCTTTTTCAACTATCAATTTGACAGATTTGGAATACATAGATTTTAGGATTTAGGATGGATTGCACCTTTTTGTTTGGTTTTATTTATGGTTTATGTTCCATGTCATAGCTACAAATGTCTCTGTCGTCATTGTTTATTTGAAATTGTTATATTCTTTTTTTTAGGACTTTTGTATTCTGTTGGTAAACTTTCCTACAGTTTTCTTAATATTTTGATTATATTCAGAGTATAAATGTTTAAATACAATCATGAACTAAGTAAATTAGATCTAGAACAGGGCCAAAACTTTAATTCTTTGATGGTCTATTAGAATATTTTTTGGTCAATACAATACAATACAGTTCTCTTAAGATTTTTATTATATTTTACACTGTAGATCTTTAAATACAATCATACCACTATCAAATTTAATTTTGATCAAAAGGTTTTATTCACAACCTTATACTTAATATCTTTAAGTACATACGGGTACCAAATTTAATTTTGATCAAAAGCTTTTACTCATAATCTAAAAAAGTAGACCTAAAATAGAAATTAAACTTGAATGCTTTGATAGTCTGTTAAAAATCTTTCCTTTTCTGTAATACAATTGTCTTAAGATTATGATTATATCTTACGATATATACATTTAAATACAATCATACAACAGTCAAGTTTTAATTCGTATCAAAGTTTTTTTCATATTCTAAAACATTTAAAATCCAAAATAGTGCTTGAACTTCCACAATTAACCCACCAAAAGAAACCAATATCAAATTTTGATACAGAGTCATTCATACATTTTCTTTTAAAAGTACAATTTTTTTTTTATCATTAAGAGACCAAAGTCTATAATATATAATAAACTACAAAGCGAAACTTAACCACGTTCTAAGTACAATATTAAGGTTAACAACTATTAAATTTATCTCATCTCAAAACCTAGATAATTTTAGTTTGAATGTTTGAGTTTGATATTTGAATATCTCCACATGATCAACTATAATCCCATCATTGTAATTTATCCAATAATTTTTTTAATATTATAATAATAATGATACTTTTTTGTGTTTGATTTGTTGCAGAGCGGGGGAATGAAGAGCTTCATAGTGAACTTCTGGAGCAACTTGATTGGAACTGCTTTTTTTCTGTTTTTCTTGGCCATGGCGTAGATCTGCAGTTTGAGAGTGTACTTCATTACTTTCTTTATGTATTATTATTATTGAAGAGTGATCATGGCGATTGATTCAGCATGGTGGTTATTATTCATAATAACACTTTCCATTGTACGTTTGAGTGGTGTATAATCCAATTTTCTGTATGTTTGAATAATAAAAAGTTAGAAGGGGCCATTTCATTTTATTCTCACTTCAGTCCTCTTGTGACAGAAATTCATTACAGTTAAAAAGGCAAAAGAAAACATGCATCTTTTACTAACTTATTGAGAAATAATTAATAAATTATTTCTAGTGGTCAACAATTTACATTTCACATATTAACAACCCTGAACATCTAAATAAAAAGATCATTTTCAAAAAAGTTGAAAGGCTTGATGTAATGGTTTAAATACAGTCTGAGTTGCTGTACTTATTCACTTAACCAAAGAGGTTTGTCTTCATAAGTACTTATGCATTATAAACAAAACTTTGAATAATGTGTGTTCTTTTAATTAAAAATTAATTTCATGTTGGACTTGAATCATGAAGATGAAATTATCTACCTGCAACTGTACATAATTCAAATTTTTATCTAATAATGAAAATTGTATATATGTGATTTTTAGATTTATTCTATAGGATATAGAGTGTATGCAAATTATTTAATTTATATAAAAAAAATTATATATTTTTGGGTCACTTTAATTATATTATTTTTTATGTAACATTAGACTAATGTTTAAATTGTTATATTTTTGTATGGAAGTTGACATATTATGTTTAGTCTCTTTATATGCTTATATTAATTTAAAAATGTTTCTACACTTTTAATATCCAATCCTTTCATTCTTGATGTTCTCATGTATTTTCATACTATTAGACAAAGATGTATTTTTATGGAGGTTTTCTTCTATTATTTACATGATTTTTCCCCTTTCATAGAGTTGGTTAATATTTTTCCTTTTCTCTTATAAACATATGCTCCACTTATTCATGAGTTTCATGTTGCTTTGCCTTTTTTTATGGCTAATTGCTATTTTTGTATATTTGTATTCTTGGATTTAGTTTATTATAGTTACATTAGTATGTACCAAACATGAGCTTACTTATGTATGTATATCTACTTGCATAGGTGTTATCTTACACAAAGGTATGCATCTATTAGGAAGGCAATAAGCATTTATAATTGTCGTTGTACTTTACTAATTTAGTAGACTTGTATTATATATGTTTTCTATCTCTTTTAATCCTAGATTGGATGTACATTCAAATCACTTGGTGGAATATAGTACACATACCCACCACTAGCTCTTATATAAACAAAGTGATATTGAGCACCTATTGTAGCATTGTAAAATTGCATCACTATGCAATTTCTCACTTACCTAGGCCCCATTTCAACATATGTGGCCTTTTGCATATACCTTTGCTTATCACGGGGTAAGTGCACAAAGATGGGGGACCAAAAATGGGGTATAAGATGCCACTTTTTTCTGAAATTAGAAAACTCTGAACTTTGATGAGAAATTGAAGATAGTTAGACTCAAAATTCTAAGATGCGACAAGAACAAGAGTTGTAGTACTCCGAATCTAGTTTCTAAAATACTATTTTTTTTTTAAATGATGGAGTTTAAGGCCCTCAAAAAGGGGGAGTAGAAATAGTGGTCCTATTTTTTGTGAAAAAAACATAACATAGTGTCTGGTGTGCTCCCCCCTAAAACATTGATTTTTTTTGAAAATTTTTAATCGCTCTAGTGAGAAGTTAGCTAACACCACGTATTTTATCCCAGATTTTTGTGCAATTTATTTTTGAATATTTGATTTTTTACGAATTTTGTAAGTGGACATATCCTGAAAATGTGAAATTTATGTGTGATCCCCCTATAAATCATTGAAAACTAATCGAAAATCAAAACTTCTTTATCTTTTAAAGTGTGTAGAATGAAGTCTAGTTTCTAAAATAGTAACTTGTTTCCAAATTTGATGAACGAGCCAAAATCTAAGCCCAAAATACTACACATTGGTTTTTGACAAAAATCGGACATACATACAAAAGAAAATAGAGATGAAAAGCTTAACATAAACATAATTCAAAATAAATTATATGGTTAGATAGCTAACAAAGAGATCTACAATATCATGTTGTCTGATTTTATCGTTATTGAACTACATGCAAACCTGATGGGGAGCACACAAGAAAAAATATGATTTTTTTTGTATGTTTGCTGGAAAACACATCCCAGACTTGTTTGAATCATCCAAGCCTTTGGGTTGGATCTCCAAGACAAATCCAAGCCTTAGGCTTGGTGATTTCCAAAGCAGTTCAAAGTGCAAAAGCAATATAGGGTGTATGGCCTATAGGGCGTACGCGCTATGCAAATCAAAATGTTGAAAAAGTTGCATTTGGCGCAATATCAAATTTGCAGTGTTTTACGTAGCGCGTAGGCCCTATAGCGCGTATGCACTATAGTGAGTATGCCCTATAGTGAGAATATGAAATGGATTGACCTACCAGGTCAATTTCAGCATCAGGGCCATACATAAAACATAACATTTAAGTATAAGTTCTTATACTTAAGTTACATTTTATGTATATACTTTCAAGATGTTTAAGAGTGGTTTCAACTTCATAGGAGTTAAGATAAAGATTTTGGATTTTGAGGGTTTTTAGGAAATTTCAGACTTAGCCAAATTTCAGGAATCAACACATTGTCTTAAGCATGATTCCCAGGGGATTATTGATTGTAACCTTAATCCATTAAGTTGTGCATGATTGTTTTATGATCTTTTCTTATTGTATTATTTATGCTTTGGTTATGTTAAATAATTAACATGCATGTTTATTCATGTTAGGAGAGAGAGAGAGAGAGAGAGAGAGAGAGAGAGAGAGAGAGAGCATTAATCATCATAGGAAACTCTTTAGGGTTCTAAGTGGTTCTAATGTATCATAAGGGGTCATAATGGGTCTTAAGTGGTCATATGTCCCCTTAGGACACATTAGGGCCTCTTAAGACCCCTTAGAACACATTAATCATCGTAGGACACACTAATGGGCTCTAATGTGTCCTAATGTTTTGTAAGGGCTTTTAATGGGTTCTAAGAGGTCCTAGGAACCCTTAGGACCCATTAAGACCCATCATGACACATTAGGACCCCTTAGAACACATTAATAGTCATACAACCCATTAGAGAGAGAGAGAGAGATCATTAATCACCGTAGGACACTCTTAAGGAGTCTAAGTGGTTCTAATGTATCATAAGGGGCCATAAGTGGTCCTAGGACCCCTTAGGACCCATTAAGACCCCTTAGGACACATTAAGACCAACTATGACCCTTTAGGACACATTAGGATCCCTTCTAACACATTAATCATCGTAGGACACACTAATGGGATATAATGTGTCCTAATGTTTCCTAAGGGGTTCTAATGGGTTCTAAGTGGTCCTAGGAACCCTTAGGACCCATTAAGACCCATTAGAATACATTAGGACTATTAGGACCCCAAAGAACACATTAATAGTCATAGGACCCATTAGAGAGAGGGGGGTTGTAAGGGGTAATAAATTTGTCCTAGGACCCCTTATGACCCCTTGGAATCCTTTAGGACCCATCTCTCTATATCTAAGGTGTTGTGAGGGTCGCTAATGGGTCCTATATCCTAGGAACCCTTAAGACCCCTTAGGACCCCTTATCATACACTAATGTGTGGTAAGGGGTCTTAAATGGTCTTCAAGGGTTGTAGGACACATTAATGTGTCCTAGAACCCCTTATGACTCCTTAGGACCCTTTAAGACCCCTAAGATGTATGGTAAGGGGTTGTAAGGTGTCCCAATGGATCATCAGGGCTCCTAGGACACATTATTGTGTCCTAAGACCCTTTATGACCCCTAAAATATATAGTAATGGGTTCTAAGAGATTATAAGGAGTCTTAGGACACATTAATGTGTCCTAGGATCCCTTATGACCCCTTATGACCCTCTAGGACGCCTTTCTCTACATATTAGGGGTCATAAGAGTTGTTAAGGGGTCCTACGACACATTAATGTGTCCTAAGATCCCTTAAGACCCCTTGAGACCCCTTAAGACCCCTTACCATACAATAATAAATGATAAGGGGGCATAAGAGGTCTTAGGACTCCTTAGGCCATAAGGTGTCTTAGGACACATTAAGACCCATTATGACCTCTTAGGACCCTTTATTGTTAGAATAAGAAGCATAAAAATGTAAATATAAACACACAGAAGAGAACACAATGACACAGAGATTTAACGTGGTTCACCCAATCCCTGGGCTACGTCCACCAACAGTGAGTCCAATGTCTTTATTATCATCCAGTGATTACAATCTGAAACTTGCAACTCAATACCGTCACAGGAAGCTACAAAAATCCCTCATACAATGAAGTCACCAAAACTCTAAGCCCTTTTCACAAGTATATTTGACCTAACCTAATTAGGGCAAAAAATACTCTGACTAATAGAGAATTTATGGTCGACCCATCAGGGGCTCTGCCCCTTGACCTTGCCTGGGGCGCTGCCCCAGGAACCCGCAAGGGGCTCTACCCCTTGACCCCGAGCTTGGGGGCATTGCCCTCAAACCCTTGTAGATAAGTCTGGGGGGAAACCGTGCTGAAAGAACCTGAGTCTGATTAGGCTCCACATACATAACATTTATGACCCCTAAGATGTATGGTAAGGGGTCCTAGGACACATGGACCCCTTATGACTCCTTAGTACTCTTTAGGACCCCTCTCTCTACATCTTAGGGGTCATAAGGGTTGTTAAGGGGTCTGAGGACACATTACTATGTAGTAGAATTTCTTACGACCCCTTACGATCCCTTGTCATACACTAATGTATGTGGAGGGTTTGTAAGGGGTCCTAGGAAACATTAATGTGTCCTAGGACCCCTTATTACCCCTTAGGACCCTTTAGCACCGCTATGATGTAGGGTAAGGTGTCCTAAGAGGTCATAATGGGTCATAAGGGGTCTTAATACACATTAATGTGTCCTAGGACCACTTATGACCATGTATTACCCTTTAGGACCCCTCTCTCTGGGTGATCCCATAATAGTGGGTTACACTTTTTTGCCTAAACAGACAGTGAAGTATTCATTTTGAAAAAAACTTTCAGATTCAGATGCATATTGTCGTTAAACTGTTGTAAATTTGAAGATGAAGTAAACTAGAGTCTTTTAGGATTTTCTGTCTATATTCTATATTCTATATATATATATATATATATATATATATATTGAATTGATTTTAATAGTTTTTTCTTTCTCCCACTAAAACTGCTATGTTGTTGAAAACATCATTTTCAAAAAGTTACATTGACTTCATAGGGCATAACTTTTTTCTAAAATAGGTATTAATGCACTTCTTTTGAATTTGGTTTCGTAACATTCATATGGAGGGCATGCAATTGGTTTGACAACATTATCATGATTATTGCATATTTTATGAATATTTGAAGTAGCGTAAACTGTAATTTTGACATACCTTGACTGCATAGCTTATAACTTGTTGTGTATTTATCAAAATTCTTTTTTTTTTATAGAAAGTAGACTCGAAGTCAGAGGCCACTGTTATTTTTCAATTTTTTTTCCTTTTTTCTACTATTTTTCATTGAACATCAAACTTGGAGGTTTATTTTCAATAAAAAAACCTACATTTGATGCACGTCACAAAACATAGACCTAATGAATTAAAAAATTGTCAAATCTATATTCGTTAGAAAGCTAGTTCAGAGTACTTGCGCGATGCAAAAGGACGTCTCCATATTCTTCCATTTGAGTAGAGCGCTTGAGCCTCGAAGCCATGAAAATTGCAGATTTTTCTTGACCTCTGGAAATGGACATGATTTTGTCGGTTTCGATAGAAACTATTTAGTTTCGACCAAAACTACTTTCTATTGAAAGTAGTTTCATGATTTGGCATTTGTTAGCCACTTACTAAAGCACTTTCGATCGAAAGTTTCAAGTTTCGATAGAAAGTCATATATAACTTTCGATAGAAACCTATGTCGGCCTATTAGGTGTCGTTTCGGGTTCAGAACGATTAAATATAAATAAATATATGTTTTCATCATCTTATTAATTTGAAAGTTTCAAAATTATTCACATTTCGGAAAAGGAAGACGATTTTGCAAATTGTGATGGGAAATAAAAAAAGAAGGCTAAATAAGAGTACACGACATTATTCAGAAGTGACTGAACAAAGACTACGCGAAGAAGCTCGGGAAAGATATTATCATAAGAAACAAGGTACATGTCTCTCTCTCTCTCTCTCTCTCCATATTTCAAGTTGATGATTATTACTTGTCTTAATGAAACATGTAAGCATTATATTGCAATATCCTAATTTGATAAAGAAGACCTAATTAGACCTATTAGGACATAATTAGACCTAAGACCCTAAACCCTACCTAATTAGGCCTAAGACCCTAAACCCTACCTAATTAGACCTAAGACCCTAAACCCTAGAAATCCTAAGTAATTAGACCTAGATTAGGACATAATTAGACCTAAGACCTAATTCTAGACCTAATTACATGACCTAATTAGATCCAATTAGACATAATTACATCCAATTAGGACAATTAGGACAAGTAGATCCAATTAGGACCTAATTAGAACCAATTAGATACAATTAGGATGTAATTAGATCCAATTAGGACCTAATTAGACCCTTTAGGACCTAATTAGATCCAATTAGTATCCAATTAGACTGAATTAGGACCTAAATACATCAAATTAGGACAATTACATCCCATTAGGACCTAACTAGATCCAATTACCCTTTAGGACCTAATTAGATCCAATTAGACCCAATTTGGACCTAATTACATCCAATTACATCCAATTAGGATGTAATTAGATCCAATTACCCTTTAGGACCTAATTAGATCCAATTAGATCCAATTAGGATCCAACTAGACCTAGTTAGGACCTAATTACATCCAATTGGACCTAATTAGATCCAATTAGATCCAAATTTAGGACAATTAGATCCAATTAGATCCAATTAGAATGTATTGGGACCTAATTAGACCATTTAGACCTAATTATACCATTTGGACCTATGATATAGGTTATATGACCCAATTAGACCCAATTAGACCTATTTGGACCTATGATAGGTTATATCACCCCTTAAGACCTATGATAGGTTATATGACCCAATTAGACCCAATTAGACCTAGAATTAGACCTATTTGGACCTATGATAGGTTATATGACCCCTTAAGACCTATGATAGGTTATATGACCCAATT
>MU227856.1:1435969-1461299 GCA_018584345.1 Thuja plicata
TGGATGGTGGAGATTAAGAGGTAAAAAAAGGAAAATAAAGCAATGGTGGAGATTAAATCTTGGTTGATCCATGTGCTTTAAATCTTCAAAAGGCAAGATCAAAGGGCTATGATTAAGAGGCAAAAAACGCCCACCACTTAGGAAGATGTAGAGAAAAAATTGATTTTTATTTATTTATTTATTTGATTTATTTCTTTTTTTATCAAAAAGAGAGCTTTAAGTGGGGATTTTATTTATTTAAAAGATGAATTTTCTTTTAATTAAATAAGATAAGATTATTTAATTAAAAGAGAGATATTAATTAAATAAGATAAAATCATTTAATTAAAAGGGGATATTTTAATTAAATAAGATTATTTCATTTAATAAAAAGAGGTGTTTTCTTTTAATTAAATAATATTATTGAAAAAATGATCAAACCTTAGGAAATATTGAAATAATTAAATTAATTACGATTTGATCAAGGAAATTGATTTGAATTGAAAATGTTGCAAAACATTGATTCAGAAATTTGATAAATTGATAAAATGATAAATAGGGCCCATCGTCTAGGGGACCATTTTAGGGTGCATACACCTTCTAGTATTTGGTAGCAACATTCTTTTCAATCATTAAGTTTCTTGCACAATCCATAATGGATCTATTCCTTCTTTCTGCTATACGATTCTATTGTGGGGTACCTGGGGCAAATACTTGTCTTTTGATTCCTCTTTCATTGCAGAATTCATTGAATTTATTAAAAATGAATTCACCTCCTCTGTCAGATCTTAAGCATTTAAGTTTCTTTCGTGTTTCTTTTTCAACTCTGGCAAGGTACCACTTGAATTTATGAAAAGCTTCTGATTTTTCTTTGAGAATGGAATGGTCATCAACAAATAGAATAAAATATTTCTCACATGTGTAACTTGTTGTTCCAATTGGTCCACATAAATCAGTATGTACCAACTCCAAGACTTCTTATGTATTGTAATTCTTGCTCTTGAAGCTAGTTTTTCCCATCTTCCCAATTTGACAATGTTTGCATATTGCTAGTTCAGTTTTCTTCAAAATAGGAATACCTCTTACTCTTTTGTTCTTGCTTATGTTGACTAGGTTATCAAAGTTTACATGACATAACCTTTTATGACACAACCAGTTTTCTTCTAATTGTGCAATAAATATGAACTTTCATTGAGATCAAGATAGAATAGATTACCTTTTGTTTGTCTGCCAGTTCCAACTAGGTTTCCCTTACCATCCAAGAGCTTGGCCTTCCCATTCATGAATTCTACCTTGAAACCAATGTTATTCAGTTGTGCCACACTTAGTAGATTACGCCTTAGTTCTTCAACCCAATAAGCATTATCACATTTGATTCCTTCAGTTAGAGCAATACAACCTTTACCTTTCACATAGCAGGTTTCATCATTTAACATTTTAAGGGGAGCACACCAGACGCTATGTTATATTTTTTCACAAAAAATAAGACCATTTTTTGTGCTCCCCCTTTTTGAAGGCCTTAATCTCCACCATTTCTAAAATAAATTAGTATTTTAGAAACTAGATTCGGAGTAGAACAACTGTTGTTTTTGTCAAATTTTAAAATTTGGAATGTAACTATCCTCAATTTATCGTTGAAGTTCAGAGTTTGCTGATTTCAAAAAAAAAATGGTATCTTATACCCCCTTTTTGGTCCCCTATCTTTGTGCACTTACCCCTCTCTCTACCTCTACCTCTATCGTTATCTTTATCTATTTTTCTATCTTCCTCTCTCTCTCTCTCTCTCTCTCTCTCTCTCTCTCNTTCTCTCTCCCTCTCTCTCTCTCTCTCTCTCTCTCTCTCTCTCTCACACACACACACACACACACACACAATCTTCATCCCCACTTCTACCTCCCCCTCTCCCCTACTCTCCATCTTCATAGACCTCTTTATATCTTTGTATCTCTCTATCTTTATCTCTCCATACTTCTTCCATCTCTCCATCTATCTCTATTTCATCTCTCAATCTCTCTCTATCGCTATATATCTTCATCTCTCTATTTCTCTAAATATCACTTCCTATATCTATCTTTATCTTTTTATCTCTCTGTCTTTATATATGTCTCTCTTCCACCTCTATCTATCCCTTTCTCCTCTCTCTCTATTTATCTCCCCACCTCTCCATATCCATATCTATCTACATCTACATCTTCTATCTTTCTCATTCTTCCCCTTCTCTCCATCTCTCTCACTCTTCCCCTTATTATAGACATGACATGATCATGTTGCTAATGAACATCATTTGCTAAATTCCTCATCAATTGATTTCATGTAGTTCACAATTGTATACAAATAAAGACCATTTTTTTTCTAATTGACCTTGTACACCTCTTCCACATATCTATTACACACTAATGCACAATTGCTAGTTAATTTTATGTGTGAGATGAAACGGTTATTGAAACATCTATTTAGAGTCAATAAATTGTGGATTCCATTCGGTGCTTTTTTTTCTGGTTTTGTCTGGATTGATCCACTGACCAACCAGTGGATTATGTTTATGATTATTAGAGACTGCAGGGCCCTTTCCTGCTTAATTAGTTAATAAAAAAATAAATTGTGGTTTCAAAATTATTTTTATCTGTCGGGATAATGTTTAGCAGAGCGGATCAGATGCATGAATACGAACCTGCGTTTGGTACTCAGTTCGACTCACTTAGCAAATACTCCACTGCACCTCCTTTCAATTCAAGCAACTCTGCGAATCCATGAATTAGGTGTAACATCTCTGTGCAGATTGATAAACCATCGCTTTACTCAAAAGCAAGTGCAAAATTAGCATTATGAAAGTAGAGCCAGAACAAAAAAAGGACCACCTTTTTATCAAGTCATCACTGTCTTATTGCCCTTGTATGTTTGGAAGGTAAGAAGGTAACATCACATCCAAGATGCCATCGTCGGTGCAAGAGCTTAGTCTCAGCCCACAAACCTCAATATTACCCTTCTCTTTGCTCATCTATTTCAACCCTACGCCAACACATTTCATGGAGGACTGAGAAACCCCAACTGGAATCTCCTCACTTACAGGTATTTATGATTTATTTCGGATCTTTTTATAAAGTTTATGCACCCAAACTGACGATTTATGATTCATCTTGGGCCTTTTCATAAAGTTTATGCACTCAAATCTATGAGTGTTTTAGAAAATGATAAGAATTGTGTTTTATTATTAATATTTTGGATCATGCTGAGGTAAAGGAAACATAATGTCAAGGAGAAAATATGTTTCCTTTAGCTCTCTTCATTCTGATAATGGATCACCAAATGTGATCTAAAATATTGATTCTTCATTCTGATAATAGATCACCAAATATGATCTAAAATATTGATACTAAAGTATAATACACAATTTAATTCAAAAACTGTGGTATCTTATTTTAGAAAACTTATAATTCTGAGAAAGCTATTGTTATGGATGCAGACTGAAAAATGGGGCAGAGCAGAAGTAGAAGATGGATATATTTATACCTTGTTTCATTGTTACTCGGTGGCACAGTAGAAACAAAAGCAGGAGAGATACTTGCTTCACCAACTTCTTTGCCCCCAACATCCACCACCACACCATCCCCTCCCACCACCACCACACCACAGCCACCCACCACCGCCAACCCACCAACAGCCACGCCGGCACCACCGGCAGCACCAGTCGCCACCACAAAGCCACCCACTTCGGCTCCTCCCACCGCACCTAAGCCGCCCTCGTCACCACCTGCCGCACCCACAAAAGCACCAGCGCCACCAGTTGCTACAACGCCTGTAGCAGCCCCTGCTCAGCCGCCACCCAAAGCCCCACCAGTATCTTCTCCTCCCACTATTAGCCCATCTAGTCCACCGCCGGTCGCCACGCCACCTGTCTCCACACCACCGGCAGTGCCTCCAACTCTCCCTCCCCCTGCTCCCACACCGGTGGCACCACCTGTTGCTCCTCCAGCCCCTGCTCCAAAATCTAAAACACCAGCACCGGCGCCGGCACCAATAAAGCCTCCAGCACCGGCACCAGCACCAGTAAAGCCCCCAGCTCCTGCTCCTGTTCCTGCCCCGTCACCTTCGCATAAGAAACGCCGCCACCACCACCACCATCACCACCACCACCACCACCATCACTCGCCACCTCCAGCAGCGAGCCCACCGCCACCTCCGCTTGCTCCGCAACCACCTTCCGCTGACGATTCCTTCTCTCCGGGACCTTCGCCCTCTCCGGTAACCATTTTTATCTTTAATCGAATTAGCAATATTGTCGATCCTAATTCACTCACTTTATTTTCATCTTTTTTCATTGCAGAATGGTGGGATGAAGAGCTTCACATTAAGCCTCCTCGCCAGCGTCCTGTTTCCGTCATTTGTTATGCTGTGGCTTTGAATTTATACATTAATGTTGGGGATTTTTTCAAAAAGTCGGGTTTTCTGCGTAAACATGCAATTGATCTGGCAGCTTCGTGTATTTACAGTTCCATTGATACTGGTTTTGTATCCTGAATATTCTTACGAGCAGAAGAGTTTTATATAATATAATACAAGCAGGATTTCGTAGTTTCTGCTGTGTTTTTGTTTACTGTTATTGTTCGAAAAACATGGAACCTTCGGGAGTGTAGAAGAGGAAGGCTGTGGCATCTAACGTGACAATAATTGACTTCACACTTGCAAGCAATTGTCAGATGAGGCCATAATGAAGTGGAAGCATCTTTCTCACCTCCAACTAATCGTGGGCCATTTGCACGAATTTAATATTTTTGATTGTTGCAAACACTTCATAGATTCATATACTAGTTAAAAAATAAAAAAATGAAGTATAAATATGAAGGTTGGTTGGAAATTACAGTCTGAAAGAAAATTAGAATACCTTTTTGTTTACAAGGTTACCTGGAGGTTTTGGGAGGGGGATGTGGATCCAATATTACCAACGATTATATAGAAATGGCAAAAATTAAAATATATGGAAAAATTAAAAATAATCATTTATACATTATAAAACTTTAACATATCAGAATTAGCATAGATATTTTGAGAGTAAAATGTCCAATTTTATTTCTCTCTAATTTTTAATTAAATAATAAATGTTTGTGAAGGATGCAACCTCATAAAAGTAGAGTCAAAGGTTATATTTATAAAATATTAAGGTGCCCACGCCTTCGACACCATGTTTAAACAATGATGTTTACATATATTATTTACATCTAGCTTTTTTTTTTTCGATTACTGAGTAGTGATGTATTGTTTATGTATCTATCTTTATCGTTATCTCTTGCCTCCAAGATGTGCACTACTATATTACATACTTACCTAATTAGTAGATATAGACATTGTCAGATTTATGAATTCCTCTACAAGACTTCACAAATCAAAATATTTTAATAATGAAAATGTTGAATATTGCACTAAGAAGGGAATGAATATGATTATGGATGAATATTCTAGTCAAACTCGTAAGCATGAAGGTTTCAATTATTTCTATTTGGAGTATGCTCTTGGAGAGAAATAATGGAGATTTCTACGAATGTTCTAAGTTTATTTTGAAAGTTATTATAATAGGAAATGACAGCATACAATGGCATTAACTTCAACAATAATGGAGGGAACAAATAATTTAGGGGAGAAGATTCAAATAATAGATGGAAATTTCAAATCACTCTCAATTTTTTTTAGCAGTTTTAATGTCACATTTAGCATGCTTTTTGTCAAAGTGTACAACACAGCCCAACAAAAGGCGAGACCAATGGTTGTGCAAAATGGGTACTTGTACTTGTGCAACTTATGTGGCATCACATGATTGGTTGCTTTTTACAACTAAGAGTACATTTCATTCAATTATGGATAGTCATCATTGTAATAACAATTTTAAAGTCTATTGGTACAATGTTGTCAAAAAAATTGGACATTAAATCAATAATTGTAAGTATCAAATTAACAACTCCTATCACAACTATTAGAACATGCAAGTTGTTACTAATGTAGAGTGTTAATTCCAAATTAACAACTCCAATCACAACCATTAGAATGTGCTCAAGATAGTGAGTCTTTTCCCTAGCCTATGCTAGATACACACTCTATTTTGTAAGTTGATGATAATTGTGTTCATCAAAGTTTCTCTATACCAAGTTGTTACTAGAGCGGGGTGTTTATTCCAAAAACTATCATGCACTTTTGTTCATACATTTTGAAATATTACTAAACACAGAGAAATGTTATCTAAAGTTATTGATTTTACTTGGAAATTATTTTATGGTAATTGAGTAGAGTGGTGGTGTTCTGAAGCTTGGGAATCATGTTGACGGAGTTGAATTCAAAGTAACAAAATAATATAAAAATGCTTAAAAGGATCATTTTCAAGAAAAAGACACTTGGACAAAAGCACAACTTGATGGGTGATTTCGAAGGGAAAAAAATTTCATTTTCAAGAAAAATACACTTGGACAAAAGCACAACTTGATGGGTGATTTCGAAGGAAAAAAATTCTAATGTTGAAAGACATGTATCAAAAGCATAACTTGATGTAGTTTTTTGAGTCAAACCCATTGACCCATGTTTCATGAAAAATAGTTCACACTAATCTTTAAACACTTACATTTATTACATTCATTACATCTAATTAATAATGTGGAAAATATACTTATCAGAGTAAAAACTATGGAAAATATCTCCACTTATCAGCACAAAACTGTTTCAAAAAATATAGAAAACACTCATAAAGTCTGCTCATTACAACAAACACACTAACCGCCAAATTAAAAATGTTTCCGATCAAAATATTTTTATTATCTTTCGAGTTCTGACATCGGAAAACCAAATAAAGACGTTACATGACGCCTGAGAAGAAAAAAATGTTTTCCTTTTTATTGAAATGACAGGAGTAATCCAAGATCGGAACATGCAGTCCGATCAAACGAATGACAATAATGATGATCAATGGCGAACAAAAATATTCACTGTAATTCGATACAGCCAGATCTTAAATAAACTTCAAATAATCAGCGGTCAGCAAAAGCTGCATCTACAGGAGGAAAAGAAGGTAAAAACCCAGCAAGAGATTTGCCAGAACGGCCCCTGCTCCAATTGTTTTCATTTCTCCCTTCTGCAATTCGAACAGAAAACCTCAGTCGAGATCACAAAAGCATTAAAATTTGATATTATCATGAAAACCCTAGAAAAGGGTATTATCATGAAAACCCTAAAAAGTATATTTTGATGAATGAGAAGAAAAGAGTAAATTACCGATGAATCAGTTGCAGGTGCGGTTGCGGGCGCAAAGGCATCGCTTGCGGAAGAAGGCTCTGGAGCCAATGGAGGCGCAGGGGGGCCCAGAGCAGCGGGACTCGGGGCAGGTGCTGGCGATTTCTTTTTCCCCTTTGTCTTCCCCTTTTTGGGGGGCGGTGCAGGTGCCTTTTTGTGCGGTGCTGGCGCCGGTGCCTTTTTCGGCGGTGAAGAAACTGGAGGAACTTCAGTCGGTGGAGGGGATTCCACCGTAGGAGCCGCGACTGGTGCAGATTCCGGTGAAGGCGTTACCGGAGATTCTGCAGACGGGGAAGTTGCAGGGGATTTCGATGGAGGAGCTTTTGTCGGCGCTGCTACTGGTGCCACAGCAGGGGCCTTTGCAGGAGGTGATTTGGATGGAGTTTCCGCAGGCGGGGTGGAGGCGGGAGCAGCTGCAGGAACGGTGGTGGCGGGCGCCGCGGCCTTTGGAGATGCTACTGGTGCTGATTTGGACGGCGATGGCGCCGCAGGGGCGGAGGTGGGAGATGATGTGGGAGCAGAGGTATTTGTATCGCAATGCGCAATGCCCACACATAGTAGTAAACACAATAAGTAAATCATGTTGCTTCTCTGTTTGGGCCCCATTTTTTGTCTCTGCATTCACCACAGCCAAAATCAATTTAGTATTTGCATATCTAAGAAAACGACTTAAGAACATAGAATAAAATCAAGATTTCCGTTGTGGGTTTTTTCAGATTCCTCCGTTTTCAACTTCAATGCATCAAGGATTATAATGCCTGCATACAAAATGGGGACTTGAATGCAACCACAAGTGTTTTTAGGTCCAATCAAGTTGAGGCACTGGCTTAAAAGCTGCAATGCTGTCAATAAGCTCAAATTGAACACAAAATTACAGTACCATAAAATTCTTGTTTTCAGAATCTCGACTTTGTATATTTTGTAATGAACAATTATTCGTCTATCATGAGAAAGAGAACAGCAATCAGATTCAAAATATTGTTTTAAAGATTTAAAAACATATACAGATGATTACAGAAGCATTGATTGTAAATTTTTCAGATCCCTTTGGTTTCAAGTTTCAACTTCAATGCATTAATGGTTAAAATGTTGTTGAAAAAGCCTAAAGGGAGCAGAAATGCAACCAGAGTGTTTTTTTAGGTCCGATCATGCAGGAAACTAGCTGAAAAGATGCAATGCCTCTGGAAGTATTATAAAAAATTATTTTTAAGATTGTTTTTTGGATTTTTGGAATCAACATTTCAGATCACATTCATTCATCTGTCATCAGAAAAAGGACAGTGATCCTAAAAAGGACAGTGATCATGGCCCACTCCATATGATCTAAAACATTGATTCAAAAACATAAAGAAGACATTGATTCAAAAACATAAAGAAGCAATCTTGATATACCCATCAAGATTTCCATTCTGAAACTTTCAGATTCCTTTGGCTTAACTTCAATCTATCAATAATTAAAATGCCACTGAAAAAGCCTATTGGGGGCACAAATGCAACTGGAAGTATTTTTTTCGATCCGATCCAGCAGGAAACTAGCTTAAATATGCAACGCTGTCCATAAGCAAGACTCAAACTGAACAGAAAATTGCAATATCATAAAATTTCTACTTTAAAGATGGTTATCAAAATCAACCAAAGCTTGATTCAAAAACATTGACAATTGATTCCATACACAATCATATATAATCTATAGAAACTGTCAGACAGATGCATGCTACAGGTGATATCACCATATTGCCCCAATCCCGTCTCCATATCCATTTTAAGAACACAACTCTCACAGCATTCCCTTAAAATATATATACATTGTATATATTCTTAACCACTGGTTAAGAGCAAACAGAGATTTAGCATTTCTGAAATGCATCTGAAGCCACATTGTATATATACTTAACAACCCGTTAACAAAGCTGAATGGAATGAAAAACAATGGCACAGATGACACATACCTCTTGTGCAGCAGGAACAGACCGTCCTCTGATCCTACAACTCTTTGAGCTTCTCCTGTTCGAGCAATGAATAGAAAGGGTCTAAAGAGGGGTATTTCAACGAGAGGAAATAGCCGTTGAAGAAAAGGCTTGTGTCACCATGGGTCCCGCTCCAAATTACACAATTTCAGAGGATCCCACACACATGCAAATTTGCTCTATTATTTATTCTGGGAACAATCAATCCAACACAACATGTGCAGATATGACGTAGCACAACCTAAGAGCAGGTGAACTAGGATTCATGGATTGCCTGTTAGCGAAGCAGTCATTGGACTGGATTTAATTACTGAGTTGGGTCTCGTGAATGATTTACTGCTGGTTCAGATGATGCTCGTGAACCGTCAGCTTTTATCCAACTCTGTGTCAATTATTAGGGTTTTATTTCCCGGCTGTCAGCTCGAAATTAGCTGGAAGTTCGATGTTTTTATGTGCCACATTGAAAGTTTAATGTTCTGTTTGACTGGCATTCATAATCGTTCCGCCGGTAACGGTAAATTTGTTCTGAAATTTTGTGTCCAGCGCTCGTTTATCGATGATGGGCTCCGCCAAGAAGAGGGGAATCCATGAAAATTTTATTTTGACCGAATTTATTGGCTGCTTTTGTTTATTATAAGCGCGTTGGGACAACCAAACGCGGTTTCGAAGACGGTGCGCAACTACTAACCATGATTTTCGCAGATAATGGCTGTATTTAGAGCGCAGATAGCGGAAATTCTTCTCATTTCGCTTGATTCCCTCGGGAGTGAGAGGGAAAATGTCTTTGGGAAGAAAATCGGATCGATATAAAAAAATTCAGTAGTTGGTGACCATCACTATTCTTTCAACTTTGATAATGCAATATATATATTTTTTATAACGGGAAAAAGTCACACAAACACTTGAAATGATTTTAAAATTTGTTGATAGCCACTTTGATTTTGCTGAGATTAAATTCTTAAGACCCATGATGAAATAGCAAATTTTAAGATTTTTTTAAGGTTTCACCATCCATTTAAGAGTATTAAATTGTGAGGTATTGATGGTTAGATATTGTTTTCTTTTGTGGATTAGGATTACTTAAGATAGTAAGGGTAAGGCCTTATAAGGAAATGAAAAAAAATTTATGTTATGATTTTTTGAATATTTTTTTTAAAAATTGTTATCTTTATTTTTAAGGACTGTTTTGAAATTGGAGTTGGAAATTGTCCTACCAACTTAGAAATTTGTTTCTATAATTTGTTAATCAGCTAAAATTTTAGATTATTTAGAGACTACGATCTTCTCTACATTTTGTAACTTCAAATTTTAAGTTGGTCTCCACTACTAAATTCATGGGACTACTAACTTTCAAATATTTCTAAAAAGTAGGTGAAATTTAGGAGGGCATTGAAAATGTGCCACCAACTAAGGAATGCCCATGGATTTTTTTAGGAAGCATCCCTTCTTGGGACCTTACCACCACTCCTTCATAATTAGATTTTAGAAAACATGGCGTGTAAATAATACTAACATTGTTTGAGTTGAATTTACATTCATATAAGTCAATTAATTTAAATTTTCATTTAAAGAGAGATATTGTAATTTAAAGGTTTTATAAATAATTCAAATCATAATGATTCAAATGAGTATACTTACAATCAATCTTATGTAAAATTTTCTATAAAAATTTAAAACAAATGAGTTGTTGGTAGAGAACTTGGAGGCATTGATATGGAGGCTAAGCCCTTAGTTTTTTCAAGTTGGAAAGGACTTCACCAATTCTTTCGAGAAAAGTCACTTAGGCATCAATCAATTCTTTTGTGAGAGTTTTCCACAAAGTCACTTAGGCATCAACTCTTTGGGCAAAGCCACCATATCCTAGTTTGTGAACCACCTTCACCTTATCATAGGCCATGCCACCTCCTCTTACTTCCTATGTGTTACCACCATGAGCCAACAACCACTAATTGCATTGCCAACTAGCCATCACTATTTCTTTTTTAAGCCCTAAAGGAGCATATTTTTACGAAGAAAAATTTTCATTTGAGGAGCCATCTTTTTGTATTGAGAAAAGCTCATTTCAGGAACCATGATGGGGTATTAGTGATAACTTGTGATAAACTAATTGATGAGTGGTATGATCATTTTTCTTGTGAGATTCTAGTTATTTCAATGTTGCGTTGATATATAGTCTGAATGAGAATATTAATTGTACACCTAATTTATATTGACAAAGCTAGCTAACTCTTGTTTAAAGAGATCATGTGTTGAGATAATTACTCTTTGACGAGGTTCCAATAGAAAGATCAAGAATCTTATGCCTGGCTTGATTGTGAGTTCAACAAGGACTTGTTGAGGAGATTATTCGTGGAGTGAATCATTGTAGCTTGGTGTATTTTGGAGTAATCTTACTACCCACTCTTGTACTCTCAATAGTGAATCATCTGATAGATATCACCCACTTTATTTTTAGATGCATTTTGTTTCGTTCTTTGGTTTCGCAGTGGAATAAGTTTTGAGTTGTGTATGTTACATTTGGAGGGATTATTTGAGGATGAGTTGACACAGATATTATTCTCATGGGAATGAGTCTTAATCTATGGATGCTAGTTCTAGATGACTTACTTGAGGAGTGTAAAGGATAGTCTAAAGCTTACTCCCTTGGTTTTGAGAATGTATGTTTTGGTTCGATCTTCTTTTAGTTTGAGGGGCTCACATTATGTTCAATCTATTGATTTAAATTATATCTTTGGCCTTTGAGGCAAATGGTTGGATGATGATAAGGCTTTTATATTTGGAACTTTGGAAAGGGGATGTTACTTGTCATAGCTTGAGTTCTTAGAGGTTTTGGTAGGAGGACATAATGTATGTTTTGACTTGAAATTTCTCTCTTTGACCTTGTGCTTCTTCTTTGATCTTAATGTCACATGACATTAGAGTTGAGGTTTATGTGAAGCTATTCTATTTTATTAGCATATGTTAATGTTATTCTTGCACTTCATTCTTTTTTATAATGTCGCGAAGGATCTTTAATATATTTTAATTATTGAGTGTGGATAACTTGGGAGAGCTATGGAAACTAGTGATGAACGAGCTTGGTGTTATAGAAATTTAGTTTGTAGGTTTCCATATATTTGTAGATGTTTCCTACTACAAAATGATATCAATGATATTGGCTACAAATTCTATGTCAGTGTTATGGATATATCTTTGGATTTCTTGATTTGTTTCATATTTAGAATTACTTTATGTATTGAGAGTTCTAGGTTGCACATTTGTCTTGTTAGATGTTCACATTATAGTATATAGTCTTGATAGTTTAAACACAATTTATTTATGCATGAAATTAAATATGTATGGACTTGTGATTAAGAAAATTGGATTGGATATGTTGATGGCATATTATCTACATGTTATGATGAATATACCTTAGTTTTGATGTATAGTTAGTCGGATGTGCTAGCAGCTATTTGTAGTTGTTATACTGTCTATTATGATTAATTATTGGTAGCCACTCATGTAAGGAAGTTAAGTAGCGGAACAACTTCCTACACTAACCTTGAGGAGGGGGTAATATAAAAATTTCTCAAATCTTTATAAAAGTTATAAAAGATTAGCATAAATAACATGCATACCACAACACAATGATGTACATGGGGAAAACCCTTGCAAGAGAAAAACCTTGCACTAAAAAAGATGCCCAATATATTATTCAAAAATCAATAACAAATTATAATATACTTGTAAAGAAAGATTCTCTTAGGAGTATTACCAACCAGAGACCCGGATGTAACTAAATAGTTATATGACTCTTACAAATACCCTCCATCTCACGCACCTAATATATAAGAGATACAATACACGAAACCATAAAACAATATTACAAATCCATGGGCTAAAAATCACTTATAAAGTGATGAATATCTTATCTCCAATCAAAAATGCCTTATGATGTGTCAATATATGCACCAACATGTGTAACTTCCTTTTACAACTCATTTTTTTGTTCAATATGTTTTTAACATTTTCTATTTCAGGAGACCCAACTTTCGGAGGTCATAACTTTTGAACTGGGTGTCTAATTAACAAATCATTTGAAGCTCTAGAAAGCTTGCAATATGTTTTATCATCTAATAAGTCACTACACTACTTACCCACATTTTTGGGCCATTTTAGAGCCTATAAAGGCTCAAAAAATAAATTTGCAATTTTTTTGACATTTTCCAAAAATAAAAACTTTAATATCTTCAAAACTAGACATGATCTTGCAACAAAAAATTACTAACTTGATTATGAAACCCATCCGAACCTTCAGAAAAAGGATGGGGAATATTTGTGCTCAAATGAAAAACCTACTATAAATAGTAATTGCATGTAAATGCAAGGTTGAGACACATTTTCCTCATAACCTCGTTCTTGTCGAACACCTTGCAAGAACAAAGGGAGTATCCAGACCATAATTTAATTTCCAAGGGTGATGAGGCCCACATACTATGAACACTATGAATTTATACAACATTCATCAAAGTTTCTACTTAACCAACTTCACCCTGTCATCCTCAACCATATCTCTAATAAAATGATACTATTTACATCAATGTGCTTAGTCCTGGCATGAAAAGTCGGGTTCTTTTCTAGTTAGATCAAAATTTGACTGTCAAAATAAAATATGACTGCCCCTTGTTTTATTTCCATACTTGAACACGATCTCATAAGCCAAATGGTTTCTTTACCAAAATTAGTAGCTAAAATATACTTAGCTTCAGTAGTGGACAAAGAAACTACAAGTTCTATCGCTTAATCATCCAACTAATTGTACCACCAAATAATGTAAACACATAAGCATTGGTGGATCTTCTACTATCAATATCACATGCCCAATCTGCACCCACATAACCATGAATATCAAGGGAAATTTTATCTCCTAGCATATTATCATGATAACATAAATAATACTCTAAGGTACCTTTCAAATACCTTAATACTTTCAATTGCATCCCAATAAACTCTACTGGGATTAGACATATATCTAGAAATAACTATTGCTTGGGAAAGGTCTGATCTAGTACAAACCATAACATACATCAAACTTCCAATTGTATTTTGTGAAGGTATTATGTTCATGTCTTCCGTCTCTGATGGGGATGTAGGATAATCTGAAACATACAACTTTGTTCCAACTATAAAGGAACACATAATGGTTTTCAATCATGCATGTTGAACCTTTGTAAAACTAAGTTCACATACTTACTCTAGTCTAGTCATAGATTTTTGTTCCCTCTATCTCTTCTAATTTCCATCCCAAGGACATGTTTTGCTACACCAAGATATTTTATTTCAAATTTAGCAACAAGTTAAGACTTAAGTTCTACAAGATAATAACTTCTCCTTTACTAATGAACAACATATCATCAACATATAATGTAATGTATAGGAAATGACCACGGCCAGATTTATAATAAACACAGTGATCCGATTTAGAACATTCAAATCCCAAACTCAACACATATGTATCAAATTTACAGTTCCACATCCTAGGACTCTGGTTGAGGCCATACAAATATTTCTTCAATTTATTGTCTATTTAGGGGCCTTGATTCAACTTTCTCGAGCATATAAGGTAGTTGAATCATATATTCCTTTTTATTTTATTCAAGTTGAAATGTAATAGAAGAAGGCTTAGTATCTCTAAAATTAACACTTTTAATATGCCTTACCTTTTTTGCATCAATCTTCCAAAGCTTGTATCCTTCACACCATGACTCTATCTAGTGAAGATCCAATTCACAGCCTTGTTCTCCAAATTCTTTTGCTTCTACTTTGGCATATTTGCATATGCCTTGTAGGAAAAAACTTTAAGATGTCTCAATGAAGGCTTATGACCCAACTATGCCTCCATAGACATTTTATCAACAAGAGAAGATGTAGGAGACCTATTAATCAGGTAACAAGCAATTGAAATAGATTCAACCCAAAACCTTTGTTCTAAGCTAGCACCATTCAACATACTCCTAGTCTTCTCCATAAATGTCCTATTCATTCTTTTTACAACTCTATTCTATTGTAGAGAATACAAAGTTGTCTTTTGCCTATTAATGTCATAATATTTATATAATCTATCAAAAATCATTACATAAAAAATCACCGCCATTATCAATCCTCAAACATTTTATTTTCCTTCTAGTCTACAATTAAACCATTTCTTTAAATTCTCTAAATTAACTAAAAATATCATATTTACTCTTTATAAAATATGCCCATGTCCTTATGATATAATCATCAATAAATAAAACATAACATGTGGATTTTCTAATGGAAGGAATATCTATAGGATGAAATACATCATAATGAATGAGTTCCAACACACCACAAGATTTATGATAACTTGAGTAAAATTGAATGTGGTTTTGTTTTCCATAAATGCAATTCTCACAGATTTCAAAGTCAAAGATTACAATCATTCAAATCTTCAATTGGGTTTTCCCTTTTCAAGGTCCTCAGACCCTTCTCTCCAATGTGTCCAAGTCTCTAGTGTCATAACATAGTCTTATTTGTAGGTAACTTTGATTTAGAATAAATAACACCCTTAGGTACCCAAAATCCATGACCATCTGATGAAGCTGAAATCCTCAAATTTTCCAATGAAGTATCCACAATTTGTTTCCTCATAAAAGTATAGTTAACACTCAGTACTATGTATTCATCCAGCTTATACAATGTGCCAATTATGACACCTCTATAAATCATCATCGTACCTCTCACCATTTTGCATCCTGCATCCGAAAAGACTACCTTGATAATGAAATCTATTAGTTTTCTCACAATTAAATTTTTTTGTCTCAAACTAGGGAGATATAACACATCATTAATCTTTCCTATTTTACCATTAGAAAACCTAATTTTGACTTTTCCATGGCCAACAATATTTAAATGATAATTATCACCCAAGTACACCTTACCTCCATCAAGTTCTTCATATTAAAAAAACCAGTCTTTATTAGAGGTAATATGAAAATATGCACCTGAGTCAATTAAACATGCATCATCATATGCATGAGTGGCGAAAGATGCAATAAACACATCACCATCTTCCTTCTTAGAATCATGTTAGAATCATAATCAAAATCAAATTTCTTCTTTTCTTCTTTTTAGTCCTTGTGTATGTGTCCAAACTTACAATAATTCTAGTAAATAACTTTGTACTTTCCCTGAGATTTGGATCTCCCTCTGGATTTGGATTTATTATGAGCTTCTCATTCTTTTTTCCTTTTTCCTTAGGTCTTCCACAAATAACTAGGGCTTCCTTGCAACTAATGTATACCTTCCTTCTCATAGATTCAGAAAGAAAATAACCCACCACATTTTTCATCCTCAAAACAATAGAAGTAGTGTCGATAGTCATAACAACAGAATCCCATGAATTAGGAAAAGAACAAAGCATCATATGACATTGCTCCTCCCCGTCCATCTTGACACCAATGGATGCCAACTAAGCCACCAACATATTGAATGATTCCAGGTGGTCTATAATTTGTGTACCTTCCTCAATTCTTAAGTAATACAACTTCTTCCTCAAGAAAATCTTATTTACTAAAGATTTCGCTTGATACATCTCACTAAGCTTCTTTTATAGATTCTTTGTAGAGGAGTCTTCATGGGCATTGATTAAAATAAAGTCTACACGATAGAAATCTAATTAGACCCTTGGCTTTATGGTCTATAACAACATATTTAGTAACCTCATCTAAATATTTAGGTCTTAAGATAGTCTCATCAATAGCCTCTTGCAGATCTTGATCTATTAGTAGATCCTCCATCTTTAGCTTCCACATTTCAAAATTATTTCTAGAAATTTTCTCCACCTCTATTCTCCCTAATAAATTAGTCATCTAAAAATTCCCACAACAAGATCACAATGTATCTTCTACACAAGATCCCACTCAAGTCTATATTAGTTCAAAAACCCCAATAATCCACAACTGAAACCAAAGGTGATCATGCTCTGATACCACTTGTAAGGAAGTTAAGTATTGAAACAGATTTCTACACTAACCTTAAGGAGAGGGTAATGTAAAAACTTTCTCAGATATTTATAAAAGTTACATAAACTTAATAAAAATTGAATAAATAACATACATACCACAACAATGATTACGTGGGGAAAACCCTTTCGAGAGAAAACCCCCACAAATTAAAAAATGAATTACAAGTTATAATAAACTTGTAGATAAATCTTCTCTCAGGAGTATCACCAACCAGAGATCCAAAGGTAAGTGAATATCTATATGACTCTTACAATCCTCCAACTCACACACCTAACATTTAGGAGATAGAATACATGGTATATGCACCAAGATGGGGGACCAAAAAGGTGCCAAATACCTTTTTGGTCCCCATACCCACATAGGGCGCATGCCCTATAGCCCACGCCGCCCTATGGCTTGGGAAATTTAAACCATAGGGTGTGCGCCCTAATAGGTTTTATATAAAGTTTGGGCAGCCACTTTTGTGGCTCATTTTCTTTGCCCAAATTCACGGCTTGTTGATTTTCTCTCCATAACAGCGTGTACGTGATTCATTGTGGGTTTTTCTCCATCAAACTAAAGGAAAAAATGGCTCCATGACGTCATCAAGGTCGAACCAGAAGAAGAGGTAAGTGATTCTACAACCATGTATGTTATTTGTATTGAAATTTAGGTTTAACTTTTAGTTTTCAATCAAATTTGATTGTCAAAGTTTCTTGTCTTAAATTTTATGTTTAATTAGACTTTTAAATTAGATTTTCTTTTAATTGCCAGGAAGGAATGATCTCCCCATAGAAAATCCTCAACGAAACCCTCCATCTTCTCCTCATGAACAAATAGATTCTGAAAATAACCAAGAAAATTAACCCCAACCGCCTTCACCAATCGAGAAACCTCCTCTTGGAACACATGAAAACTTGATAAACCAAATAGAAAGGTGGAAAATAGAAATATAATCTTTAATTAGGAGGTTAAAAGATTTTATTGGTACAAATCCTGGAAGGGCAACACTTTCAAAATCATTAGAATTAATCTTGACCCATGTAGGTTAAGTTAGTGGGCAACTACATTTATGGCACGACAAAAGAGAAGAACAAAAATAATATTATGTAAATAAATTATCATATGAGGACATAAAAGAAAGAAATCACAAAAGCCGACATTTGCAAACTCTTTAAAAAGCTAGGGGAAATTGAAACTCTTAAACCTACAACAAGGAGGATCCCAATTCATTGGTGCTTGAATGAAGATATAAAAACAAACTTTTGGGACAGATGGTGGATGGTCTTTGATTCCCCTCCCTGTAACAATCATGAGGTTCCTATCTATTTCCTGAGGAAACTCTATTGTGATTTTGTCCTGAAGGAAGTGCCAAATTATTTTGACTTTCTAGAGTCTAAGGGTAGAGGTGGGGGGTCATCATTTGATAGACCTATGGCACATCGTGACCCTAATGTACCTAGGTTGCCCAGTGGCAAGGCGCGGGTGGATCATGTTAGTATTCCTTCCAATGTGAAGGAACACGTGGAGGTGGACACATTAGGCACGATTAGTGCTCTGACATAAACTCTCATTTAGTGCGCCACTCCTCTAGTCGAGGGTGACCATGGTCAGTCTGCGAGGGGTCATTTTTTCGTTCTTGTGGATCCCTGTGCACATTTGGTACTACCGAGAGAGAGGAAGAGGATGATGGACTGATGACTAATGATTTTCTCAATGCAACATTTGGCATTGATACACAGGTAAATATTTGCAAGTTCATTAAATTTATTTGATCATATTTCATTTTTAAATGAATGAATTTAATTAAATTAGTATCTATTGTTTATGATGAAAATTCAGGAAAAGTGTGTCGGTTGCAGTGGCAATGATCCCCCAGACCCCCTATACACTACATCGTCAACTCCATAAGTATGTATCGAATAAAACATTTTTTAAAGTATACATTTGATTATTCTATCATTATATGGATGTTTGTCTCATAACTTATTGTGCATGTACATTAGTTCACTGCTGGACCATCGACGTTGACTTTAGATAGCGAAAGGCCTCGTTCACATTTTTTTGAGGTATGTTTATTTTCATGTTAATTTGATTTACTTGATTATATTTAATTAATAAATGAATAAATAACTAAATTAGTAGACAAATTATGATCAAAATCCAGAGTCAAAGTTGTCATGGCAATGATCCCATTCCTTCACCTGGCTTTGTGACGACATCATTTAGTCCACATGTTTATATTTAATAATGCATTATAATTAACAAGTCAATGGTTTGTTCTTATATTAATGGTTGTCTTATAAATTACCATACATGTGGACTAGTTTGATGTTGGAGCTACGACATCGACACCGCACATTGAAGGATGTGGGGCACCTTCACAGAGGTATCATTTATTAATTAGTGGGGTTGTAAAATATTATAGGTATTCTTGATAACTACATAATACTCTTGTTGTTTCATTTTTATTTAATGACAGCAGAGACTCCTCCTTTTGTTCATGATAGTTTGAATCGTGGCATAGTTGCATCTATAGCTAGTTCTGACGCATTGACCGAGGTATGAAAGAGATTACTTTATTAGAATTGTTATTTTAATAGTTTGTATTGAAAATTTTAATGATATTCATGTATGTATTTTAAATATTATTTTGATCATTGTTGTAGGGACTCATTACTCCAGATCGTCAGCATGCCCCTTCGGTGGATGTACATAGAAACTATTTGATAGCGGTAAGCAAATACTCTATTTTATGTCATCCCATAATTAAATTCCTATGTATATTAGTTATTGATGTTATACTTGTTATTTTATTAGCTCGAGCTGCAGAAGAGTCTAGACAGGAGGACTAGTGAGCGCACTCGGAAGAGTACTACATCTCCATCGAAGCGACGATCAAAGAAATCTTAGGATTTGTTTTCTTCCCCTTCTGAGAAATGACTAGATTAGGGATAATCATTGTACACCAATATGGCATTACTGGACATATTTTTTGCATATTGTATAAGTGACATGTTCTATATCCATTTGGCTTTCACGATGCCAATTTAACTTTATTGGACATATTTGATCTATGACATTATTGGACATATATATTTTTATTCATGCTCTATGAATATATCATGTGTACTGATGTAGACTACTTTATGTTTATGTGGATGTCTTTTGCTTTGTAAATTGCTTATGTCTTATATTTATGTTTGCACTTGTATCTATGTATATTGTCACTGAATGATTCATACTTAATGAGAATATGCATGTTTCATTTCATAAACCTAGACTCATAATTTTTATTCCAAGACCTTAATGAAATGATAATAGTTCATATAAGATAAAAAATATCAATCCTACCCAATTTTAATCCTATTGGAGAATTTTGACCACCTGGACCTATTTAGGGCACTACAAGAACGTTAAGGGATGCACCAATACATTGTGGTCTTGAATGTTCGAATGAGTTGTGAAGCATAAAAAGTTATTCTTGGAATTTACACGTAAAATTGAAGGTGTTATCAGAGACGGTTCAATATCAGGATGAGCGGTTTTCAAGATATGCAATGTTTCAGCTTTCAACTGCGCAACATTGCAAGTTTTTTCATCAACCGAGATTGGGTCCGAAAATGAAAATGGAAGCGAATCTCCAAAATACGAGATAGGTTATTGTATCCCTCTGTGACACGGTCCTGTAACACTTGATGAATTTTTGATACCCCTCGGGAGCTCTGAGAAATGAACTCCTGAATATCGATAATTTTGTTGCCTAGTGCACCTTGAGGGATACTTGGCTCCATAGCGGTCGCAATGTTCGAGCCTCTTTGCCTCCATCACAGGGTTGTTCTTAGAATTCACCCAGCATTCTAGAGCTTTTGGTGGAGACGGTTTGATGCCACAACGAGCGGTTTTCAAGATATGCAATGTGCCAGCATTCAACTGCGCAACATTGCAAGTTTTGGCATCAACCGAGATTGGGTTAGAAAATGAAAATGAAAGAGAATCTTCAAAAAATGAGATAAGTTATTGTAGAAATCCATGACACGGTCCTGTAGGACCTGATGTACTTTTGATACCCCTCGAGAGCTTCGAGAAATGAACTCCTGAATATCGGTAATTTTGTTGCCTGGTGCACCTTGAGGGACACTTGGCTCCATAGCAGTCGGCAACGTTCGAGCCTCTTTGCCTTCGTGATAGGATCATTCCTAGAATTCACTTGACATTCTGGAGCTGTTGGAGGAGATGGTTCGATGCCACGACGAGCGGTTTTCAAGATATGCAATGTGTCAGCATTCAACTGCGCAACATTGCAAGTTTTGGCATCAACTGAGATTAGGTCAAAAAATGAAAATGAAAGTGAATCTCTAAAAATTGAGATAGGTTATCTTAGGCCTCCATGACACGGTCCTGTAGCACCTGATGTCTTTTCAATACCCCTCAGGAGCTCTAAGAAACGACCTCCTGAATATCAGTAATTTTGTTGCCTGGGGCACCTTGAGTGACACTTGGCTCCATAGCGATTGACAATGTTTGAGCCTCTTTGCCTCCATGATAGGGTCATTCTTAGCATTAAATCAACATTCTAGAGCTTTTGGTGGATACAGTTTGATGCCACGACTAACGGTTTTCAAGATATGTAATGTTTCAGCTTTCAACTGCGCAACATTGCAAGTTTTTGCATCAACTGAGATTGGGTCAGAAAATGAAAATGGAATAAAATCTCTAAAATATGAGATAGGTTATCGTAGGAATCCGTGACACAGTCCTATAGCACTTGATGACTCATTGATACCCCTCGGGAGCTTCAAGAAACAGACTCCTGAATATCGATAATTTTGTTTCCTAGTGCACCTTGAGGGACACTTGGCTCCATAGCGGTCGACAACGTTTGAGCCTCTTCGCCTCCATGATAGGGTTGTTCTTAGCATTCACCCAACATTCTGGAGCTATTTGCGAAGACGATTTGATGCCACGACGAGCGGGTTTCAAGATATGCAATGTTTCAGCTTTTAACTACGCAACATTGCAAGTTTTTGCATCAACCGAGATTGGGTCAAAAAAATGAAAATTAAAGAGAATATCAAAAATCAAAGATAGTCTATCATAGACCTTTGTAACACGGTCCTGTAGAACTTGAAGGCTTGTCGATACCCCTCGGGAGCTTCGAGAAACGAACTCTTGAATATCGATAATTTTGTTGCTTGGTGCACCTTGAGGGACACTTGGCTCCATAGCAGTCAAAAATGTTTGAGCCTCTTCGCCTATGTGAAAGGTTCATTCCTAGCATTCACCCAGCATTTTGGAGTTGTTGGCAGAGACGGTTTGATGCCACAACAAGCAGTTTTCAAGATGTGCAATGTTTCAGCTTTCAACTGCGCAACATTGTAAATTTTTGCATCAACCGAGATTGGGTCAAAAAATAAAAATGGAATCGAATATCCAAAATCTGAGATAGGTTATCATAGGCCTCTATGACATAGTCCTGTGGTACTTTATGGCTTGTCGATACCCCTCGGGAGCTCCGAGAAATGAACTCCTGAATATCGATAATTTTGTTGCTTGGTGCACCTTGAGGGACACTTGGCTCCATAGCTGTCGGCAATGTTCGAGCCTCTTCGCCTCCATGAAAATTTCATTCCTAGAATTCACCTAGCCTTCTAGAACTATTGGTGGAGACGGTTCGATGTCATGATGAGCGGTTTTCAAGATATGCAATGTTTCAACTTTCAACTGTGCAACATTGCAAGTTTTGGCATCAACTGAGATTGGGTTAGAAAATGAAAATGGAAGCGAATATCCAAAATATGAGATAGGTTATCATAGGCCTCCATGACATGGTTTTGTAGCACTTGATGACTCTTCAATACCCCTCGGGAGCTCTGAAAAATAGACTCCTAAATATCGACAATTTTGTTGCCTGGTGCACCTTGAGGGACACTTGGCTCCATAGTGGTCGACAACGTTTAAGCCTCTTCACCTTTATGACAGGGTCATTCCTAGCATTGAAACACCATTCTAGAGATATTGGAAGAGATGGTTTGATGCCATGACAAGCAGTTTTCAAGATATGCAATGTGTCAGCTTTCAACTGCGTAACATTGCAAGTTTTGGCATCAACCAAGATTGGGTTGGCAAATGAAAACAGAAGTGAATCTCAAAAATATGAGATAGGTTATTGGGCCTCTATGACATGGTCCTATAGCATTTGAAGGATCGTTGATACCCCTCGGGAACTCTGAGAAATGGACTCTTGAATATTGACAATTTTGTTGCTTAGTGCACCTTGAGGGACACTTGGCTCCATAGCGGTCGACAACGTTTGAGCCTCTTTGCCTCCATGATAGGGTTGTTCCTAGCATTCAATTAGCATTCCAAAACTATTGGCAGAGATGGTTCGATGCAATGGTGAGTGATTTTCAAGATATGCAATGTGTTAGCATTCAACTGCGCAACATTGCAAGTTTTGGCATCAACCGAGATTGGGTCAAAAAATGAAAATGGAAGCGAATATCCAAAATCAGAGATAGGTTATCATAGACCTCTGTGACACGGTCTTGTAGCACTTGGAAAATCATCAATACCCCTCAGGAACTCTGAGAAATTGACTCCTAAATATTGATAATTTTGTTGCCTAGTGCACCTTGAGGGGCACTTGGCTCCATAGCGGTCAGAAATGTTCAGGCCTCTTCACCTCCATGACAGGGTCATTCCTAGCATTCACTTGGAATTTTGAAGCTGTTGGCTCAGATGGTTCGATGCCACGATGAGCGGTTTTCAAGATATGCAATGTGTCAGCTTTCAACTGTGCAACATCGCAAGTTTTGGCATCAACTGAGATTGGGTCAAAAAATGAAAATGAAAGTGAATATCTGAAATCCGAGATAGGTTATCGTAGGCCTCCATGACATAGTCCTTTAGCACTTGAAAGATCATTGACACCCCTCGGGAACTCTGAGAAATGAACTCCTTAATATCGGCAATTTTGTTGCCTGGCGCACCTTGAGGGACACTTAGCTCCATAGCGGTCGGCAACGTTCAAGCCTCTTCACCTTCATGATAGGGTCATTCCTAGCATTCAACTGACATTCCAAAGATTTTTGAAGTGATGGTTTGATGCCACGAAAAGTGGTTTTCAAGATATGCAATGTGTCAGCTTTCAATTGCGCAACATTGCAAGTTTTTGCATCAATCGAGATTTGGTTGGAAAATAAAAATGGAAGAGAATCTCCAAAAACCAAGATAGGTTATTGTAGGCCTCCATGACATGGTCTTGTAGCACCTGACGGATCATCAATACCCCATGCGAGCTCTGAGAAATGGACTCCTGAAGATCGATAATTTTTTTGCTTGGTGCACCTTGAGGGACACTTGGCTCCATAGCAGTCGGCAACATTTGAGCCTCTTCGCCTCCATGACAGGGTCGTTCCTAGCATTCAAATAACATTTCGGAGCTGTTGGTGGAGATGGTTCGATGCCACGACAAGCACATTTCAATATTTTTAAATGACAGTAAGCTTAACTTATATTTCTAGAATTCGTAGGGTAAACATATTTTTTTTAATTAATGATGAAAAATATGTTTACAACTCAGCTCATTAGGATCACCAGGAGGAAAGAGATAAGAAGAGAAAACCTCTGGTATTGCCCCAAAAAATAGAAGAGAAAATTTGTTATTAAATCTTAAAAACTTCCCATTATACATATGGGGTAATGCATGAGCAATTTATAGTCCACCCAGTGTGGATTCAAGGGAATTAATTCCTTTACAAATATACATGTTATATGCATGTGCATTCAACTAGATTCAACATTACAAAATTGTGGATTCACTTTTAGTCCAATGAACCAGTTGGATCTTCCCTACCCTTTATTGTCTCAAGTATTGCCTCGTGGTCTAACTCGCAAACCTTACAAAGAGTTTTATTGTATGGTTTTCCTCTATATTTGTTCAAATGGGCATTTGATGCAATGACAAGGTTGGAATAATAAAGAATCTTCCTGTGTGTCTCCCAATCCTCGAACAACCACAACCTAGGGTTCTTCATACAATATCGTCTAAGCCATGTACCAGTTACAACCACTGCTCCTGTAGGGTATTCTAATCCTTCATCATCT
>MU227856.1:1524598-1551311 GCA_018584345.1 Thuja plicata
TCCTTGAGCACAAGCACCAATAACATCAACTATTTTGATCTGTGGGTACCCTAATGTTGGCAAGAGTTCTTTTATTAATAAGATTACTCTGCAAGCTTGAAGAAGCGATATATTTTGGCAAATGAAGGGTAGAAATATGATGATATTCCTGAGATCATGGATGGACACAATGTTGTAGACAGAATGGAAGACATCTTTCTAGACTGGTCCTAGATCCTTCAACAATTTGGCGTAGGATCCAGACCTAGGCTAAATAGATGTCTTCCTTTCTGTTGTGGAATTATCCCTTCTTTGGCCTGCACTCATTTCTCTTCTCAAAAATGGTTATCTAGAAACTTTGGATACTGTTTCTCATCCATGCACAAAATGTTCTAGTGATCGTATAAAATTACTTTAGGCCTCCAGTATTGATGAGATGTACAAGTGTAAAATGTTTTTGCGAGACTGGGATCAATTTGTGTAGTGTACATAAATGCAAGGCGGTGATTATTCTCGACGATCGACAGGTAGCTAGGACTAAAGATAACACAACTCAAAAGACCATCATAGGTTGTCTCTTTCTTCAGTTTATATTATTGACAGAATATTTTACATTGCATTAGCTCATCAAATCTATGGATTTGAAAGAATTTAATAAAATATTTTCATGACAACGTATATTATTTAAGTTGACGTTGCATGAATTTATCTACTTCGAGCACTTGTATACTATGAAGACGGCGATAAAGAAGCATCTTCTACCATGGCCATGCTTATTTATCACCGTCCTCATAGTCTACAAGTGCGTGAAGTAGATAAATTCATGCAACATCAACTTAAATAATAAACGTTGTCATGAAAATATTCTATTAAATTCTTTCAAATCCCCGGATTTGATGAGCTAATGAAAGGTAAAACATTTTGTCAATAATATAGACCGAACAAAGAGAGAACCTATGATGGTCTCTTGAGCTATTTTATCTTTAATGTGCATATCCGTCAATTTTTTGACATTTCATAATTAATTTTTGACAGTAGTGCTATGCCTTCGATAGATAAAATGTCAGAGAATCATAATTTATGACAATTCTTCCGACAGTAATGCTATACATTCGACGGGGCAACCTGTCGAAGAAATGTTGCACGAGTGTCGCTATTCCGACAGTTAAAGTGTCGCAAATAGAAATTTTTTGACAGAAACTTTGACAGTAATGCTATATATCCGACAGGTATATCTGTCAAAATTAGGTGGAAACTGTCGGTATGCCAACAGTTATAATGTCGGAAAGGATATGTTTTTGACAGTTATTTTCGATAGAGATTGTATATTTCTGATAGGTCGTGGTGTCGGAATGCCGATGGATGAACCGCAGGAAATGCCATAATGAAGTTGTTGTCATGTGCAAGTTTTTGACGTGATGTGGTGTCAGTAAACCGACGGATGTGTCTTCTGTTGTAATTTGCTATGCAAAAATGGTGATGAACTCACGTGTCGAAATACCGACAAATGAGCGTTGGAAATCTGACAAATGGACGTTGGAATTTGACCTCAAATGTACTAGTGTGTTGGAATTTTTTATGTTAGAGGTGTTGAAATTCATGTTTTTTCATTGATGTCAACATGTGTTTTAGTTGAATACTTAGAAGTCTCAGACAGACTGGTTATCACTGGTAAAAACAAGGCTGACAGATGTGTACGGACACTGTATTTTCTTTCAGAGCATGCAAGCACAAATATGGATAAGGGGATGAGCAAAGATCTTATATCTAAGATCATTTGTCTTTATATTACTATTTACATTAGTTACAAGTATTTTGGTAAAGGGTGGTTAGAGAGTAGTGATAGAGGACTGTGATAGAGTTGGTCTCTGAGTTTTGGTGGTAACTTGGATACGAGCACAAGTTATGATATGCAAGCCTGAGGTGTGGTAGAAGACATGTTGAAGAATTTTATTTGTGACTCTTGGGTCATTGAGTTCTTCATGATGTCAACTGAGGCGTGTGATCTTGCAAAGATCTATTTGTGGTCGACTACAATGATGTAATATGTTTAGAGGACAGAGAGCATGGATTACGAACCTTGGATTATAATTGATGATTTTTATTAGAGGTTTACTTGTTTAAGGTACTGTATGTATCTTAGCAAGGGTCTATTCAATTATTTATGCATTGGGAAAGTCCTAAATGGACGGCCTAGTCGCTTATTGTAAACTAGTATAAAGGAGATTTTTTTCTTGATGAGGCAGTGTGGAAGTATGAAGTGGAAGTTATGAGCTTCTAATTGTGAAGTCTGTTGGATGTAGAGTAGAGATATTTATTGTGATGAAATTTATTGGAACTGTTTAGGCAAAGAAAGTTGCTATCAGTCAGTTCACTAGTTATTGTATATTTCTATATATGTACTTTGGACAGTGAGTCTAGAAGGTGGATTTAACCTTCTCATTTGGGTAGTGAGCCTCTTAATTCTCTTTAATCCTAATAGGGTATGTCCTTTAATAGGGTTTGTGTACTATATTTAATAATAATCTCCTAACATGGCTAAATCTCCTAATAGGGATACAATACTTTCAGTGCATTATTTGTGGGTGCTAATTCTCACCAGGTTTTTTCCCTTTAGGGTTTCCTCCACAACAATTGCTTGTGTTATGGTGTTGATTTTGATGTGTTCATATTTGCATTGAATAATTGGTTTATAAGTCTAAAGTTAAATTATTTGGCACACAACTGATTCACACCCCTTCTCAGTTGTGTTGGTGGATTGTTATTGCTAACAGTTAGTATCATAGCATGTGGTCCTCTGAGAGAAAGATTAACAACTTTAGGTGATCCTAAAGATGGTGTTCTATAGGAAGGAGAGTCTGAAATTTGATCCTAAAAATTTTGACAGTTGGAAGAACAAGATGATAACTCACCTACTCTACTTAGGGATTGATTACTGGATGATTAAAAAGAAGGATGAGCAGATCAAGCATGGAGATGATTTAGAAAATGGTAATGAAGATGAAAAGAATTTATTTAGTTGTAATATGGTTGCAAGAGAAGAATTGACCAACACGCTCTCCGAGGGTGAATTCATAGAGGTTAAAGACTTGGATTCTGCACAAAAAATCTGGACAAGACTAGAGACACTATATGAAGGAGATAAGTTTACTAAGAAGGAAACGTTGTAGAATTGGAAGACTAAAATGGAGATTTTTAGAATGCAAGATGATGAAAATGTCAGAGCATATGTATAGAGGGTTACAGAGGTTGTTACAGGCATTAGAAACTTAGGAGGCACATATACTGAAGAAGAAGTGATCGCAAAGATTCTCAGATCTTTGAATCTTGTCTACAAAACTAAAGTGCAAGCAATAAAAGAGATCATACCTTTGTCAACGAACTTCAATAGAGATGTATTGAGTGCTAAGTTGACCACCTTTGAGGCCCAAATCTAGGAGATACATTACCTAAGGTGAAATCTGAATTCAAGGGGACTGTGCACAATGAAAAAAGACTTTATCAAGTCTTGCGAGCAACAACAAAGGTAAAAATTATGAAGATCTTGGTGAATATGTTGATGATTGGGAAAAGATAGATGAATAGGAAAGGAAACTAGATGAACTTGTGGCTTTGATCACAAGAAGAGAAAAGAGAGGTAAGGGTAAATTTGAAGGAAAGATACCCCTAAAGTATTTTTTATGTAATAAGATTAGTCATTTTGCATCTAGATATCCTACAAGGGTTCCTAAGCATATACCTAAGTTTCATAGACTTAATTATTTTAAGGATAAGGAATGTTACTATGCTAGTGAAGGTGTGTCTAATGATGATGTTGTGGATTATGATGAAATTAGATTTATTTCTATTAAAAATTATGAGCCTATTCATGAAGAAAGAGCCTTAGTTTCACATGTTGAAAAGAAATCAAAATGGATCATAGAGAGTTGTTGTTCACATCATATGTCTAGTGATAAAAATAAGTTTTTTTCAGCTAACTAAATATGATGGTGGTGTAGTCATATTTGGTGATAACACTCCTAAATTTATCATTGGAGTAAGATCGATTTCTCTTGATGGTAAAAATAATATTGATGATGTATTTCTTGTTGATGGACTTAAGGACAACTTGTAGACAAGGGTTGTTATTTGAAGTTCAATGATGGGAAATGTACTATCAAAATTTAGACAGGAGATTTGATCCCACCAGGTACAAACTCAAGAGGTAATGTGTTTGATTTGAATACTACAAAGGCTACTTTTTTTGGTATGAAGGTTGATGACAGTTGGTTATGGCATAGAAGTTTTTATCATAAATTTTGATAACATTGTGAAAGAAAGTATCACAAATTCAGTCAGAGATTTACCAAAAATTGTGAAGCCTTCTAACACCATGTGTAGAGAGTGTGTGATGGGGAAATAAACTAGAAGCAATTTTTAGAGAAAATCTTTCTCAAAAAAGGGGAAGTTGGATCTGGTACATATATATCTCTTTGGTCCTACAAGAACAATATCTTACTATGATGAAATGTACTTTATACTCTTTGTTGATGACTATTCTAAGATTATGTGGGTTGCATTTCTTAAAGAGAAGTCTAAAGATTTTGATAAGTTTAATATTTTTGAAGCAAAAGTTGAGAATAAATCAGGTTTGAAGATAAAATGTTTAAGGTCAGATAGAGTTGGAGAGTTTACATTAGATATGTTTAATACCTACTGCAAAGAGCATGGAATATACAAAAAAACTTCAGCTTCTAGGACACCATAGTAGAATGGGATTGCAGAGAAAAGAAACATAACTATATTAGATGCTACCAGGACTATGTTACCTTTAGAGAATGTGTTTCATGTGCATTGGAGAGAAGTTGTTGGTGTTGTATTCTACACTTTAAACAGAATTCAAATCAGAGAAGGTACTGATAAGACACCTTGTGAACTTTGGTTTAATCATGTTCCTACTGTAAAATACTTTAGAATATTTGGTAGCAAATGTTATATCAAAAGAGATGATGAGATAGGTAAATTTTATGCTAGAAGTGATGAAGGAATTTTCCTTGGTTATTCCACTAAAAGTAAGGCTTATAAATGTTTCAATCCAAGATTGAGGAAGATAGTTGAAAGTGCTAATGTAAGAATTGATGAGAGGTTTTAGATTCAAGAAAGAATGTATCACTGTAATTAGATTCTAGAGAACATGGAGATTACTTCAAGTCAAGAGGAGACTATTGAAAGTGACAATAAAATTGTGGTATGCTTGAATGATCCTACTGAAACCTCAAAGACACCAATTTTGAAGAGTTAAGAAAAATTATCCTAAGAATCAAATTATTGGTGATGCAAATAAAGGAATGATGAAAAGATCTATTATAAGAAATTAAATTTATTTTATTTGACAAGTAGAACCAAAAACTGCTGATGAGGCATGCAGAGATGAATCTTGGACTAAAGCAATGCAAGAAGAATTGGATAAGATAGACAAAAAAACACTTGGGAATAGGTTCCTAGACCTAAGGACAACAATGCTACAGGAACTAAATGGGTTTTCAGAAGAAAAATGAATGAAGAAGGTATGGTTGTAAGGAATAAGGCTAGACTAGTTTGTAAAGGCTACTCACAATAAGAAGGCATAGACTATGAAGAAACATTTGCTCCTGTTGCCAGACTAGAAGTAGTAATATTGTTCCTTGCTTATGCAACACACAAGGACTTTAAGGTATATTAGATGGATGTTAAATCTGTATTTCTAAATGGAGATCTAGAAGAAGAAGTGTACATTCAGTAGCATGATGGATTTCCCTTGATAGATGATGAAGACATGGTTTGCAAGATTAAAAATACATTTTATGGGATGAAACAAGCACCCAAATCATGGTATGCTCGATTAGACAGGTATTTACTACATCTTGGTTTTAGAAAAGGTAGTGCAGACAACAATTTGTATTTGAGAATTGGTGAAGATGAAATCTTTATTGTTGAAGTATTTGTAGATGACATTATTTTTGGAGGTAATGATGAAATGAGTAAGAATTTTTTTGAGGAAACGAAAAATGAATTTGAAATGTCAATGATTGGTGAAATGAAGTTCTTCCTTGGTTTGCAAATTACTCAAGAAAAACATGGTATTTTCATCTCTCAAACCAAGTATCTTAATGAATTGTTGAAAAAGTTTGGAATGGAAGATTGTAAACCTGTTGGAATACATGTGGTTACTAGTTGCAAGCTTACTACTACTAATGAATCTCAAAGTTTTTTCAGAAAAAGTATAGATCCATGATTGGAGTTTTACAATATCTAACTCACACTATACCAGACATTGATAATGGAGTTAGGATTTTTGTGAAGTTCCAAGAAGATCCTAAAGAGACTCATCTTTCTACAGTCCAGAGGATATTCAAATATCTGAAAGGAACACTAGAATATGGTTTATGGTATAAAAAGTCTAATAATTTTACTTTGCATGCTTATACTATTTCCAATTGGGCAAGAAGTGTTGATGATAGGAAGAGCACACGTGGTGGTGCATTTTTCCTTGGAAAGAAGTTGGTTTCATGGTTAAGCAAAAAGAAGGATTATATAAGTCAGTCTACTGCTCAACTAGAGTATGTTGTTGCTACTATAAATTGTACACAAATTATTTGGATGAAGCAGATACTGAAGGATATTGGGATAACCTTTGAAGAGCCAATGGTTATACATTATAATAACACAAGCACAATGAACATGTCAAATAATTGTGTTATGCATTCAAAGACAAAACACATATCAATCAAATACCACTTCTTGAGAGACAAGGTTGCAGGAAAGGAAGTCATATTATAGTACATTAGTACAGAGGAGAAAACATCAGATATATTTACAAAACCTTTTGTTGATCTCTAAGTTTTGTTGTCTATTAGTGTCCCACACTCAGTCATAATAAAGGCAAGTTTGTCAGTCATCACTATGAACAAGCCATCCCACTAAGGTCGAGACCAAGTAGTAGTTACTATTGAGAAAGTAAGAGGTCATGGAGTACTCAATAGATGTCAATCAGAATGATTATCGAGTTGCATAAAAGATTTAGTGTCGAGTGAGAAAATATAGTTATGCTGAGCGAGAGAGTATTGACCAAGCACCAGTTCTTTCCTATGCTAAGTAAAATAGATTGTGTATATGTGTTTGGAATGGCACAAACACCAAGGTAAACCATTTTGACTGAATTCTATGGAGAATTTAATGATCATGCACATAGATTTAATGTATTAATTGCGGGTTTTTTTGTGATCATGGATCCCTATGCAAGCCATGCAACCAATCCAAATTGGAGATGCTTAAGCAGTAAAAGGTGGTGAATCTAGATCATTGATCTTGATTTGGATGATCTATATATGGGATGCTTCAAACCCTAGTCCATGTGTGTAAGTGTATGTGTTTGGATGTGGATATGAAGAGAAAAGATCATAAGTATATGCATGTTTTACAATTTGAAGCATTGACCAGACAGAGTGACCGAGCAAAGAAATGAAGAGTAGAACAAAGATAAATCAGATTGAGAGGTTTGTTAAGAGTTGGAAAGAGGAGATCCGTTATCAGTATTTGTAGTGAAAACTAAAGGATCAGGTACTAATACATTCTAGGAAGTGAATCAGGGTAAATCTCTTAACAAAGTGGTCCTAACAGGCCTTTGTAAATCTCTTAACTGAGTTCTTACTTTGTTGTAAGTTTAAATCCTTTAACAAGGTAGATTGTATAAGTTTGTAAGCTCTTAAAAGGGAAGACCCCTCATAGGGTAGATCATCAGAAGTGATCAAAAATTTGTATCCCTAACATGAACGCTTTATTAATGTAGTAGTGAAGATTTTTGGGTGTCATCCCCACCCCAGTTTTAGTTTCAATGGTTTCTGGGTTACCAAAATCTTTGTGTTATGTGTTCATGATTAGATATTAAATATTTACAGAATTTTAGTTTATGTTTATGAATACATGGTCGAATCATTTTTTTTAGAATTGGTAGAAGTTTTATAGATCTGATTCACCCCCCCCCTCCTCTCAGTTACTGCTTTCCCATATTATACTTCCAACAATTGGTATCAGATAATTGTTCTCTTAAAACAAGTCTAGCCACATGAGAGTTAAGATCTTGGAAATGGAGGCTTATAAGATGGGAAAGGTCATTAAGAATCAGAATATTGATATTCAGCTGGAACTACAATATCTTGAGACAATAAGAGAAGAAATGAAGAAATCCTTAAAAGCTAGGAAGGAATTAGCTACTCAGATGAAAGATAATCAATACAAAGAAGAAGATACTGAAGGTTTCTTTGACAATGGAGATTCAAAATAAAGTAATGCAGCAATTGTAGATCTATTGGAGAAGAAGAACACATTGGAAGAACAAGTCAAAAGTTTGAAGATAGAACAAGAAACTCAATCAATAAAACTATGTGAGGTGATTGATCAGAAAAAGAAAGTTGAGGAAGACAAGGCAATGACAAAAGAAGACAAGAGATAGATGGCTACCATACTTGATGAAAGGAATCTAGTGATGTGTAGAAGCTCACAAACAATCATTTGGACATGGTTAACCAACTGTTATTTTCAAATCAAGAGATAAACAGAAAATAAATTGAAATCAAATATCTGAGATCTGAGAACAATCAACTAAAAAATGAGTTGAGATATGAAAGAGAGCCTCATTAACAGGATAAACAAACCAAATGAAGCATTGAGATACTTTGAAGAACTTATGAGATCACCAAGGAGGAATAGTGACACATCTGGACTTGGACATACCGAGGACATGTCTTCCACAGAAGAAGGAGAATCATTAAAGAGTGGAGAACTGAGGAATGCAAAGCCAAAGAACAACAAACCTACATGTTATCACTATGGAAAACCTGGTCACACATCAAACATATGCCAAAGCAAGAATAGTAATTCAAATCCTAAAACTAAATTTAATGGATATTTTTTTAACTGTAAGTGTATCATCTTAAAATGGAAGCACTTCCATTTTGGTAGGTTTAGCACCTTCATTTAGTGCGCTTGCATATTAGATTTGCATTTAGGATGCATTTATGTTTGACTAGGTGAAATTAGGGTTAGGATCTCATGGATTTTGGTTTCCCTCTTCATGGCTCTATTTTCTAGGTAGGACCTATATGTGGGCCCTTCTATACATTATCATACTCTAGCTAGGCCTCTAGGCCTTCTTCCCAACATTCTGGAATGTCCCATCACCTTCCTAGGTCCCCTACTGACCTGGAAATCTCACAGAGGCTACTAAGAGACCTGCCTGAAACCTCAGGTCAGGGTTGAAATCAACCCTGACCTAGGTCATGGTCAAGGTCAACCTTGACCTAGGTCAGGGGCAATTTATATCTTGACCTAGGTCAAGGGTGAGGTCGACATAGACCTCTATCGGGTGTTGGTCTTCGATGTCGATTCTGGATCTTATCGGGGTTCTAAACTTAAAATAGGTCCCTAGGTTTGGATGTGGAAGTGTTTTCTCTAATATATAATTTAATTCATTCCCCCCTTGATTGGTGATTGTAATTGGACCATAATTCAAGGTGAAATTTGAATTTGGGTCCCTCACATTGCCCTAGGAGACCTATATTGAGATCTATATATAAACACTCTCTTTTTCCTTCATAAGATCATGAAACAAAATCGGGAGATGGCATGATGCAATGATGATGAAAATAAGCAAAAGGATGATATAGAAGGAAAAATCTATGAAGACAAGTTGATACATTCAAGCATTTTTGTGGACAAGCTATTGTAGATCTTCATTGAAGCAAGAAGGTGCTCTTTATTGTTAGATCTACCATTCTCAACATTCAAGCATTCAAAAGGATATTATCATGGGGTAGCAATTACGGATTGTGAGTTGGTAGGAGTACTTTAGCCTTGGGGGCTTGGTATGCTTTCTTTATCATATTCAAATCTATGCATTGCTTTTTTATTTCCATGTTATGTTAGGATTATTAATCTAGAAGATTAGATCTTGATATTACATGTTCAAAGACTCTATTCAAAGAGCAAGTTACACACACACATACTTTCTACATTCGGGTATTCATGGAGGTGGAGATCACCAAAATGAGGGTTTGACTAAGGCAAAACCCTATATAGCCATCCTAAAACCATCTTTTTCAGATATCTACAGGTGCTATTTTTGGGAGTTATAGGTAGAGGGCAACGGATCTAAGACCAGATTTGGATACCCTTTTTGGTGAACTATCGGGATCTAAAAATAGATTTTATGTCAAGGTAGTGCAAGTCAGGGTCAAGATTATTGGGTCAAGGGTGACATTTGTGGGTCAAGGTCAACCTTTTTGTCAAGATGGTGTCAGATCGGAAAAATATTTCTGGGTTTTGTTCATCTCTGCGTTTATGTTCTAGATCATACTTTTGATTTTCTAGAAATAGAGTACAGGCCTCAAAAAACAACATTCTTTAGATCTACTATGATATGAGGTAGGTATTTTACTCCTTAACTCTTTACAAGTATTCTAATTTCCTTATTATAATAATTAAGTGTATAAGACTAAAATTGGATTTAGGGTCTCTCCTCATATGCAATTCTTATTATCTAGAGACTTCATATTCAATCCAAATTTTAGATCTTACATTTTGGTGAACCCACGATAGACAACTCTTTCTTTTTCCTTGGTGTTAGATTTACATTTTATATTAGCTATTGCATGAACATAGAAGTAGATTTATTTTATGCTTATATTTCAAAAATAAGATTTCTTTAAGAAAACACAAAAATATTTACATGCTTGTTATTATTTTTGTGCTCAACATGTATGACTTTTGTTTAGAATACTTCGATGAGGATTTTATTTTATAAAAGGATAGATCCCTTAATGAGCTACATGGAAGTGAGTGTGCAAATGGTTTGAATGAGATCTCCATGGATCCCATTCCCATTTCATCCTCCTCCACAATCTCTCTAATTGATTTTTACCATAGAGTGTATGCATGGTTACCTTCATACCCCTCTATTTGCAACATTGAGATACCTAGAATGGTATTTCCTAAACATTTGATGACGGTAAAAGGATGTCCCCAAATAACTGTTAAGGGTAAACCTAGAGATCCTTTGGATTTCTTTGATAACACAGATTCTATTTCGCATGATTATCGCACATGAAATAATCCTCAACCTACTGTCCCAGCTACTTTACCTCCTTCTCAACCCGTGCTTCCTCCGGCACCTAGGTTACCTTCTTCCTTTAAGGAATATGATTTAGTTGAGAAGTTACACACTACTATAGCTAAGATATCTTTATGTTAATTACTTCAAACTTATCCTATATATCATGAGGCGTTGGAAAAATCTTTATCCACTCTTCCCGCTCCGCTTGCTAACCAAGAGAACATTAATTCATTTTTGGAATGTATGCATACTATGAATTTTGTACCTCATATTGTGTTTTATGATGATGATTTACCTTCTCTTGAGGTGCAAAATCAATATGATGCTCTTATGGTTGTTGTCTCTATTAATCAGAGTATCATTCATAGAACACTAATTGACAATGATTTGGGCTTAATGTTTGTAGCATGGATATGCTTAGGAAAATTAAAGCCGATCTTACAACCATTCAACCAGATAATATTCCTATTCGTGGCTTTGATAACATTGAAAAGAAAACTTTGGTTATTATTATGCTACCTATTAAAGTTGGTCTTGTTCTCCTCTACACTCCTATCCATGTTATGTTGGGACCACTCAATTATAACCTTTTATTAGGAAGAACTTGGTTACATACTATGCATGTGGTTCCTTCTACTCTTCATCGTAAGGTGAGGTTCATTTATAACAATCTGATGTACACATTAAATGTGGATGATGCACCAAATCCTTGCCTAAATGCAGAATATGCTAAGGTTCCTAAGCTTATACAACCTGGTAAAAAATGTGAGCAACCACCTGAAGTTAAACAAGCTGAAATTCCATCTTCTTCTCTAACAGAAGATGATTGGGGAACATTGGATTTCAATCCTTCTTTCATGAGGGAATACAAAGTCATGGATTTAGAATTTATGAAAGAACAAAATGAATTTGAAAAACAAGTTTTTATCCCTTCTACACTATCTGAGAAATTAAAAATCAACTTTGTTGTTGCTTCAGGTAATGAAACAATTGAGACAATAAAACCGGATTGCTATAACATTGTGACATATGCCTCTCCTTTAACTCAATTTGATGTGGCCAATAGATATGGGTCTGGTTATAATTTACTCAAGAAATCAAGATTTAATGGGAATGGTTGTGGTAAATATGAGCAAGGTATACAAGTACCCTTGGACAATGAAGGTTGTGGTTATACTTTTGGGTTAGGATTCAATCCTTATAGGCAACCATCCACTTTTCCTCTTAATCTTAATCATATTTGTGGTGGACATTCAAATTGGTTAATCTGCTTCTCCCTTACATGGATCAAAAGCCTAGTTTGGATATCTTCCCTGAGGATGAAGCCCTCGCTGATTTTTTAGGGGCTTACCAAGATCTACCTATGTTTCATCATAAAAGAAGAAAACTCTATTGTCTAAACAATGAGGCCTAATTTGGAGAACATGATGAACATGACATTTCTCCTTTGCCAATGGATCCTCCCATACAAAGAAGCCTATTAATAACTAAGACCATTGAAGTTCAAGTAGATGAGAATGATTCTGAAAAAATAATCAAAATTGGAAAATGTTTGAGTCAAGATGAACATGATCAATTGGTGTCTCTCTTGCTTGAATATAAAGATATTTTTGCTTGGACATATTCGGATATGCCAGGTATAGATCCTAAGATTATTACTCACAATATTGTTCTTAAACCTAATGCTAAACCTGTAAAATAGAAAATCCACAAGATGAATCCGCATTGCTTTACTAGTAAAAGCTTAAATCAAAAAATTATTAGGTGTTGGGTTCATCCATTCTATTGATTATTCTGAATGGATTTCTAATATTGTGGTTGTTTCTAAGGGAGAAAATAAGATCAGAATATGCATTGATTTTCAAGATTTAATTTAAGCATCCTTAAAATATGACTTCCCGCTACCTAATATTGACATGATTATGGATTCAACAACGGGTCATGCTTTATTATCTTTTATAGATGGATTTTTGGGATATAATCAAATATTTATTCCTATTGAGGATCAACTTAAAACTAGATTTATAACACCCCGGGGGATATTTTATTGGGTCATGATGCCTTTTGGATTAAGAAATGCAGGAGCAACTTATCAACGTGCCATGACTTTGATTTTTGATGATTACATTCATAAAATTTTGGAAGATTATGTGGATGATATCTTGGCAAAATCTATACAAAGAGAGGATCATGTATTCATTTTAAGGTAAATATTTGAAAGAATTAGGAGCTATAATATGAGACTGAATCCTAAGAAATGTGCTTTTGGAGTGGATTCTGGAAAATTATTAGGGTTTATAATCTCTAAGAGAGGCAATTTGGTCGATACTGAAAAGATTGATGCTATTGTTAACATGCCTCCTCCTAATAATATTTCTCAATTACGCAGTTTACAAGGAAAAATACAATTTATTCGTTGCTTTGTTTCTAACCTAGCCGATAGGACTGTTCCTTTTACTTCTTTACTCAAAAAAGACACCATTTTTTCTTGGAACCAGGAATGTAAGCAATCCTTTGAGAAATTTAAGGAATATCTTGTTAATCCTCTTATCTTACAACCTTCTCAATTCAATAAACCCTTTTATCTATATACTTCTACTACTTCCAATGTTGTAAGCGCATTGTTGGCTCAACATGACAATGAAGGAAAGGAGAGACCAGTATACTATATTAGTCAGACCTTGTTGGACTACGAAACATGATATAATCAATTAGAAAGATGATGTCTGGATTTAGTTTATGCTTGTCAAAAAACTTTGGCATTACTTGGTTAATGTTGAGGTCAATGTGATTGTTAAATTTGATCCTTTGAAACATCTTTTCTCCAAAACTAATCTCTCTGGCCATCTGGCAAAGTGGGTGATGTTACTTATAGAATTTGATCTCAATTTTATCCTTCAAAAGTCAATTAAAGGACAGGCTTTAACTGATTATTTAGCTGAAGCTCCTTGTCCTTATTCTAATACAAGTGTTACCTCAGTAGAATTCCCAAATGAGAATATATTTGCAATTAAACAAGAAGATGTTTTGGAATTATATTTTGATGGTTTTAGATGTAAGATAGGTTTTGGGGTGGGCATTATCTTGGTCCCTCCTACAAAGAAACCAATCCCTATGTCATATAAATTAACTTTTCCTTGTACTAACAATATTGCAGAATATGAGGCTCTTATAGCTGGCTTACGAGCAACTTCATCCCTTCATATTAAAAATTTGGAAATTTATGGGGATTCAAAATTAATTGTTGAACAAATAAAAGGAGGTTATCACACTAAGAATGATAAAATGATGCTATATCGAGATTTGGCTTTAGATATTCTTTCACAATTCTCTTCTTATATGATTCAGGCTTTACCTAGGAAAGATAATCAACATGCAGATGCCATGGCAAGCGCAACTTCTTTGGTTTGTCTTGAGAATAATGATGAAGAATTTAAATTTACTATACATACTCTTAAAAACCCTACAATATCTGATAAGGTTACTGCTGATTGTTGTAACTTGCATTTGGATGAATGGTATTTGCATGTCTTTCATTTTTTGAAAGATAATACTTTTCCAAAATCAGTAACAAGGAACACACGTAATCATATTAGAAAGCTTGTAGGTCGTTATATTATTTTGGGAGATACACTTTACAAATGATCTTACAATGGTTTTCTATTAAGACGTCTTAACAGAATTGAAGTACCTGTCGCCTTAACAGAAGCTCATTCTGGTTCTTGTGGAGGGCACTTTGGTGGGAAATCTTTAGTTAATAAACTTCTTAGAATGGGATATTCTTGGAAAAAAATGGAGCAAGATTCCTTTATGTTTGTTAAAAAGTGTCCTTATTGTCAACAACATGGTAATTTAATCCATGCTCCTGCTCGCGAGCTTCGTAATCAAGTTGCTCCATGGCCTTTTAGCGTTTGGGGTTTTGACCTTATTGGAAAAATCTCACCAGATTCTTCTCAAGGACATACATACATCCTCACAGCTATAGATTACTTTATGAAGTGGGTAGAGGCCATTCCCCTACATTCTACTACTGTGGATGTTATTTGTGATTTTATCCTTAATCATATTATAGCACGATTTGGTATTCCTTCAATGATAATTTCAGATAATGGTACCTCTTTCAAGAATAAAGAAGTCACGAAATTCATGGAGAAATATCATATTCAACGCATATTTTCTACTCCCTACTACCCTCAATCTAATGGTCAAGCTGAAGCATCGAATAAATTTATTGAACAAATATTAAAGAAAATGGTTAACAAACATGCGAAGGATTGGCATACTCAGCTTACTTATGTTTTGTGGGCTTATAGGAATAGCATTCGTACGACCATTGGTACTTCTCCTTATAATCTTGTTTATAGTACTGATGCTATTATGCCTTTGGAATTAGAAATACCATCTTTGCATGTTTCATTCCATGGGATTATTGACAAAGATACTTTCTGGGAATAATAGTTACAAGAATTAGAAATGTTAGATGAACAACGGATAAATGCTTTGGAACATATTAAGGCCTATCATAAATCACTCTAGAAATAGTACAATCACAAGGTGATTGAATGCTCATTCTTGGTAGGTGATTTAGTCTTATATGAGAATCAAAGGAATGTGAACACTCTACCTAGCGATAAAGGGAAGTTTAGCCCAAATTGGCTTGGACCTTTTGTGGTTATTGAGGACTTTACTTCAGGTGCATATAAAATTGCTGATATGAATGGTGTCCCTCTTAAGGAACCTATTAATATTATGCATCTCAAACGTTATTATCCTTAACTAAACCTTTTTATGTATGTATGTGTTCCTTATAGAATAATCATTTTATAAGTTATATAAATTTGAATGCATTCATATGCTTTTTTTTCTATTAAATTTTTTTGTGCATTAATGAAAATCCAAGTGATCAACCATAAAACTAATTGTTCAAACAAAGTCTTTTTCATAAATAAAATTCTTCTAAGTTTGGTATGTATATGGCACATGCGCCATATCCATCAAACTCTGTCTGTATGCTATGAGGGTCAATTTCTCCTATCTCTTTCTCATCTATGGTGTGAGGTTGAGGATCTTGAAATGGTAGTCTATGTGCAGCTCCTCGATATGCTCATCTCATGGTTACGTTCTTGGGCTCTCTATAGATCGGCCATCAACTTCTCTCTTTCCTTACATAGCCTTAGTTCTCATTGTACACATAGGAAGATATCAGCATGTCTTCCTGGATCCCTTTTTCCTATAAGGGACTCTCACTCACTAGCTGGTAGTCAGTAGGATATGCATGTATCCTTCAGAACCCTAGATACAAAACTCCTCCACTCCGCTACACTCACAACAAAATTCAAGAATTTTCTCTCAATACTTCTTCTAGAAAAACATTCATTCAAAACATTCTAAATAAATTACATATGTCATACCTGGATCTCCCTGTTGAGTATCACCAAAGGATCTCAATGGTGGGGTCATGGAGTGGCTACTCTCTCCTCTCTCACTATGTTTGGGTCAAGGTTGTGGTGTCTCTATGTGTGCAAGGGGAGGTCATCATGATCTCAAGGCTGAAATATAGACTGCATGATCATCGATACCTGTATTGTTGCCAAGGGGCATCTCCTCTACCCTCTCCTCTTCTCTCTCTTCTCTCTCCTAGGCTCTCTCCTCCTCCATCAGATCTCCCTTAGGAATGGGCTCCTCCTCATGATCCTCCTCTTCCTCCTCTGATACATCACCACCCCGGTGCATCCTCTCTGAAAGACCTGGATCACCTGTAGAGTAGTCATCAGGAAAGATAGGATGGGTCCCCTGTAAACTCCAATAACTGATATAAACTCTACTAACCCCTGCATAAGATGTCCCAGGGGATACCTTTGTATCCTCAGTCTCATCTATCTTACTATCCACAATGTCTGCTACTGTAGGTTGGCGTATGGTGTCGGGTCTCTGATAGTACCTTATCAGGTATGCATACTGAGGAACTATCCGGGGGACCCCCTGTATCAGACCAAACTGTCTCATCACCCTATCACAGTAATATGGCATCATGAAATGATTGGTGGGACCCTCTAGCAACTTGCATTGTTGTGAGTAGCTCAACTGATATCGAGTACCTGGTCACTCTATCATCTGACAGTAAGGTCTCCATATCACATCTATACGTGGTACACGGTCAAGGCATACTCTCTAAAAGATGATATCCCTGTACTGTCAGACATCTATTAGTGGATATGCAAAGGCTCTCGGTGTGCTCACATCTATCATCACTAGAACACCCGGTGGTCATGTACATGTGTAGTGCTCAAACATCCAAACCTGTAACAAGGTGCATACTGTAAGACTCTCTCGCTAAAATCTCACTAGCTGACTCAACTCATGGTAAAGATGGGCTAACATGTTTCACCCCCATGAGAAGACAACTATATCACCCTCCATCATGCACATGAGATTGGTAAATGGTGCTAAGAAAACTATACCCTTCATGTTGGGTATCACAACCAGTGAAAGTATACATAGTATTACTTTCCGTACCAAAGGTGTCAGACCTGCTAGTATGGATGATAAGGTGATCTGATCTGACAAGGTCCTCACCTGTGGTACCCATCTGAAACAATACTCTCCATCTCCCAATACCTTGGGTGGACCTCGTGGTCCTCTCAGTCTGTCTCACCTCAGATCGGAAGTCGTAGGATCCTGTACACATCCTCCAGCGTGATCGTGACTTCCCCTGATGATAGATGGAAGGAGAAAGTATCCTCATCCCATCTCTCTATCATGGCAAAAATTATGGACCAATTTAACCTCATCTATGGTAGGAATGCTACCCAGTATAATCCCACATCTCTTAAAATTTGTATCTCATCCGACTGTAACTTGGACATGCTCTCTTTGACAGTCAATAGAAACCCTCCAAAGGGATTTTATCGAAGACAAACAAGGTCTTGTAAGCACAGAAAAGTATCATATCAGTACTCTATCATCAAGAAAATACTGTAATAACTTGACCTGGTCAAGGTTGACCTTTTTGGGTCAAGGTCAACCTTTTTTGGGTCAGGGTCAACCTTTGTGGGTCAGGGTCAACATTCACCCCAAAAAGGACAGGACCTTCCAGTTAGGGTCGACCTTAGAAGGTCAAGGTCAACATAAATGGGTCAAGGTCAACCTTTCTGGGTCAGGGTTAACCTTCCCTAGAAAAATATGAATTTTTCAATCTTAAATATCAAAACAGGAAACCTACCTCAGGCAGTGGTTGTCCGCTAGCCTTCGCTCTCTCAGGACCTCCATGCGGCTAGCTCAAAATTCTTCTCTCTTCGGCGTCTTGTCTCCTATTCCAACTTTTTCAAATGGTAAGAATGAGGAGGTAAGTGTCTCTTTCTCTTATTTATAACTTCAAATTAGGGTTTTATTAGGGTTTCTTTTGAATTTACTTAGGTCAAATTTGAATTTCCTTTTACATGCATTTAGACATACATTCACTCTCTTTATCATAACTTGAGTTGGGTAGCTCTATTTTCACTGCCATCAGAGGTGTTGGAATCATGATTAAGATACCTAACCTCTTGAGTTAGTTAAGGAATGTTTGTGAACCCTCTAACTAGTTTATGAAAATATTTTTCAATAAACTACATATTCAGTGTATAAAATTTACCTTATCACCCTGTTTCACCTTTCAAAAATTAGTAAGATGAAACATGGGGGGCATAAGGGGATTTATACACTTCTCAAGATCATTTTAGTAATGCTTAGGTACTCTATGGATTTTTAACCTTGTGTGTTGCAGGTTGCAGGTACTAATGGTTTCTTGCGGGATCTCTACATTGAGGACTTGGCTATATCTTTTTTACTTTATGATGTTTTCTTACTTTAGCTTACATACTCACGTAGTGTCATATCTAAGCTAAATTGGGGGATAAATGTATCATCTTAAAATGGAATCACTTCCATGTTGGTAGGTCTAGCACCTTCATTTAGTGCGCTTGCATATTAGATTTGTATTTAGGATGTATTTGTGTTTGACTAGGTGAAATTAGGGTTAGGATCTCATGCATTCTCCTTGGTTTCCCTCTTCATGTCTCTATTTTATAGGTAGGACCTATATGTGGGCCCTCCTATACCTTATAATACTCTCTCTAGGGCTCTGGGCCTTCTTCCCAGCATTCTGGAATGTCCCATCACCTTCCTAGGTCCCCTACTGACTTGGGAATCTCATAGAGGCCACTAAGAGACTTGCCTAAAACCTCTGGTCAGGGTCAAAATCGACCCTGAACTAGGTTAGGGTCAAGGTCAACCTTGACCTAGGTCAAGGGAAAGTTTGACCTTGACCTAGCTCAAGGGTGAGGTCGACATAGACCTCTGTTAGGTATTGGTCCCCGCTATCAATTCTGGAGCTTATCGGGTTTCTAAACTTAAAATAGGTCCCCGGATTTGGATGTGGAAGTGTTTTCTCCGATATCTAATTTAATTCAATCCCTCCTTGATTGGTGATTGTAATTGGACCATAATTCAAGGTGAAATTTGAATTTGGGTCCCTTGCCTTGCCCTAGGAGACCTATATTGAGATCTCTATATAAACACTCTCTTTTGCCTTCATAAGATCATGAAATGAAATAGGGAGATGATATGATGCAATGATGATGAAAATAAGTAAGAGGATGATATACAAGGACAAATATATGAGGAAATGTTGATACATTCAAGCATTTTTGTGGACAAGCTATTGTAGATCTTCATTGAAGCAAGAAGGTGCTCTTTTGTATTAGATCTACCATTCTCAACATTCAAGCATTCAAAAGGATATTATCATGGGGTAGCAATTACGGATTGTGAGTTGGTATAAGTACTTTAGCCTTGGGGGCTTGGTACTCTTTCTTTATCATTTTCAAATCTATGCATTGCTTTCTCATTTCCATGTTATGTTAGGATTATTAATCTAGAATATTAGATCTTGATGTTACATGTTCAAAGACTCTATTCATAGAGAAAAAACACACACATACTTTATACATTTGGCTATTCATGGAGGTGGAGATCACCAAAATGGGGGTTTGACTAAGGCAAACCCCTATATAGCCACCCCAAAACCCTCTTTTTAGATATCTATAGGTGTTGTTTTGGGGAGTTACAGGTACAGGACAACGGATCTGAGACCAGATTTGGATACCCTTTTTGATGAACTATCAGGATCTGAAAATAGATTTTATATCAAGGAAATGCAGGTCAGGGTCAAGATTATTGGGTCAGGGGTGACATTTGTGGGTCAAGGTTGACCTTTTTCTCAAGACGGTGTCAGATTAGAAAAATATTTATGGGTTTTGTTCATCTCTGTGTTTCTGTTCTGGATCATACATCAGATTTTCTAGAAACATAGTACAAGCCTTAGAAAACAACATTCTTCAGATCTACTATGATATGAGGTAGGTATTTTACTCCTTAACTCTTTAGAGGTATTCTTAATTCCTTATCATAATAATTAAGTGTATAAGACTAAAATTGGATTTAGGGTCTCTCCTCATATGAAATTCTTATTATCTAAAGACTTCATATTCAATCCAAATTTTAGATCTTACAGTAAGAAGCATGGACATCAAGCACATGAATGGAGGTCAAAGACTAGATATACACCTACTTCACCTAGATTCCAAGGACATTGCTACAATTGTCAGAAATTTGGTCATAGAACCCAAGATTGCAGATCCAATGAAAAATCCAAATGGACATCCAAGAAACAAGGCAATACACCGAGGAAAGGTAACACATTCAATTGGGATTATAATACAAGGTAAAGTTGTCATTATTGCAATGAATATGGTCATGTTGCAAAGAAATGTATAAGTACACACTTTAAAGGTAAATCAAAGAGTTGGATGAATGGAAGTATGGTCTCCTATAGTTGTCACAAGATCGTTCATACCAAGAGAGATTACAAAACCATAGCCCCAACACCTACTGTTGAATAGATGAGGAATCAGATGAATCTAACATGGAGAAAGAAGGAAGAAGCAAGCAACAGTGGATCCAGTGAAGTTGAGATCACCCAATCTAATGGATCAGGTGATCACACTACTTCCAATTAAGAAGAAAGGTATGTAAGGAACTGTCTTCTCAAATGCTATATTTTACACCAGCTCCTAACATAAGATGTATTAAAGTCCATATTGGCATACGTTAAGATGCATTATGGTGTTTGGTAAAAGGCTCCTTTAGGGTCATCTTGAAAATAATTAAAAGGATGTCTCTCGAATTTATATCTAGGTCTATCCATAACATCATAAATCAATGGTGCATCCATAACTTCTGCTTGAGTAGATAGTCTAAATCCTTAATCACGCTAAATTTCAAACTTCAGCTTCGATCAATCACATAAAGTGGTTTCTTGGTAGTTTGATACATTCTAAACTCTTCTCTCCTTGGTAGTTTTATTCATCGCTAAGTGAGAAGATGCACTTTACCCAATAAACTCAACTTCGCACACTGTCCAGTCAATCACAAATCTTGTGATCATGAAATATGAATCTTTAGATGTTGCGATCATAGATATAGGTTTCATAATGTCTGAATATACTATAGCCAATCTCGCATGAGCTTACTCCTCGTAATCAGGGGCTGCATATAATCTGGTGTCTTCATCCAATGCTCCCCCTAAGGCCATGTTCAGCCATTTAGGTCGATGTAGGAGTGTTAGCATCAGGAAAAGACTTAGTAGCATCTATTGTCTCTCCTTGAACAAATACCTCATTAGAATCTTTGATTTTCCATACCTTATTATTGTTTGTATCCTCTTATTTCTTCAAACAATTGTCAAAATCACTTTTGTATTCAACAAGACTCTTACCAGCATCATCATCATTCTTCTTTGTGTCCATAGGAGGTGGTACTCTTATTTTATCTTCTCTATTGTACCTAGTGCAGGAGCACACCTAGGTCAAATTCTTAGCTCTTTATTTTTGGCATGTACTGACTCTAGCCAAGTCAAGAGAGTTTGTGTGGACCTTAGAAGGTCTTTTGTTTTCCCTAAGGTGGATATGACTAGATCAATCCATGTCTAGATAGACTGCTTAGTTGGTTTATTTTAGTTATGTGTGGATGTGAGGTAGTTTGTAAGCCTCTAGAAACCCAATCAAGGCATATGGAACTTTTGGTAAGCTACTAAGTATGACTGGCACTCATTTTCTCTAGCACTCGGTAAATATCATCGGTGAACACTTTCTGCTAACACCGTCGGTTATCACTATTTTCTAACACCGTCGGTGAATACTATCTGCTAACACCATTATTTATGACTATTTTCTAACACTATCAGTTATCACTGGCACTAATTTAGACTGGTGGTCGGTTTTGCATTACTGTTGGTCAGTAAAGTCAGTCGTAATAGCCTGAGAGAAGTGAATCTTGTCTTTTATGGATAGTATGGTCAGTTGTAACGGTTCCTAAAGAGATACTTGTTAATATATGGGCAGTTAGGGTCATTTCAATGAGAGGATGGTTATTAATAACATCCCAAGCCTTCATTTTAGAGATCATCTTAGAAGGTAGAGATTGAAAAAGAAGAGAAGCTAGAGGAAATCACAGGGTTGCAGATTATTGTACTGTTTTGTTTTGTTTCCAGAAATGAGAAGTTGTAGATAGTGTGTTTAGTGGATATCAAACTCCTTTGTTAATTTTGCATGCAAATAGATTAGTTACTTTATTTCCTATTTTGTAAACTGTTAGTTCTTCACTGTTATGGGTTGTAAGCAGTAATGGCCCCTCAAGATTCCTGAATTCATGGTGAGAGTCATGTGTTGGGATGGAACTCGAGAGGATTCCTTGTATGTAGTTTCCTTTTTGTTTTTTGTAGGAGAAGCAACAGCAAAAAGCCTAGAGATATTACCCTAGGCGAGCTTGGTAATAGTCCGGCTAGGGAAGAGAATGAGAACAATGTTCTAAAAACATTGGTTGAATGAATCTATTTGTGTAGGTTTAGCAAGAAGAATAAGAAAATCATTTTGATGGGGACTGAGTCTTGAAGAGGAGGTAAAGTTGAGAGTGACTTACCTCAGTGTTAGGGTTGTGAATACCCTAAGAGATCTAGGAGAAAGATCTCAGAACAGAGCCAAGCTGGTTCTGTAGCAGCAAAAAGACTCCTGTCCACATCAGTACCTACAAAACTTTTCTATATGCCCTGGATTGTTACATTTGTAACATATAGGAGGTGATATGTTTTGATTTACCTATAACTTACAATACCTTACAATGTGCCCAAGGTTATTACATTTGTAACCTATGGTTTTAACATTGATTCTCCTCTGATGTTATCTTATCTTTATCTAGATTGATCAGGTTTCCTGCATTCTGTTTTCTTGTGCCCATATGCATGACAATTAAAGCAATAACTAGAAAAATTTTTGAAAGGGGCTTTACCTCTTAAATCTCTCTTCATGTGTCCAAATTTTTTGCATCCAAAACATCTACTTCCGAAATTTGTGATCTATTCTTTAGGTTCTTCAAGAGCAGGTTTTTCTCCATCAGTCTTCGCATCATATTTTTCTTCTTGATTCTTGGAACATTTAGCTTCATTAAAGCCAGAACCATGCATATCTCCTTCAGGTTTCTATCTTTCTCTTTAGTCATTGATCAAGTCACTGCTCATGTGAAGTCTCTCAATATGTTTCTTTGTCTCAACAAGTTCACCTTTTATGATCTGATTATATTTCTCCAATTCTAGATACCTGTTCTTGTAATGATCAAGTTTATTCTTCATTTGTCCCATTAGAATATTATCATCCTTCAAAGCTTGTTCAATTTTTTTTTTAGCATCCTTTTCTTTTTGAATCTCTTTAGTCACTGTTTCATGATTAATTTTTAAAGTATCATTCTCTTGTTCAAGTTTCTTTATCTTATCTGAATTGTCATTATCTGAATCCTCTTTTATCTAAACCATAAGATCTTGTCTCTGACTTCTGGAAAGCTCAAGCTAATATTTTAGTTTCTTAATGAATCCCTCAGCTCTTGTCAAATTGAATCTCAAGTCACCATTCTTTTATTTTTCTTTGTCAAGGTCTTCAAGTGTTGCTTCAAATTTTTCTTCCAAATTTACAGAATCCATCTTGATCTCCCTTAAGTTGTTAAACTTTCTTTTCAAGGGAAAATAGCTCTGATACCAATTGTTAGGATTAAGTAATACTGAGAGGAGGGTGAATCAATATTACAAAACTTTAAATTAAACTTAAACCAATTCCAAATAAACCATAAGATTGTTGAAATGAAAAGAACATAAGAAAATAATACACAACTCATTACACCATTATTTTTTTTCAAGGAAACCCTGGCCAAGGGAAAACCCCAGTGGGGATGGTACCCAAAAGCATGCACTAAAGTATAATGTCCCTGTTAGAAGACCTAGCCCTATTAGGACCTTAATACTACATAGTACACTTCCTTGTTAAAGGAATATCAACCCTGCTAAAGGTATACATACAACACAATGTTAAAGGTACACTAAGCTTACAACTATTACAACCAATACTTCTGTTAAAAAGTGTTCTCAATAATGAACAAAAACAAGCATCTCCAATGCTTAGATAGTTCCATTTGTATATCTCAATAATATATGTCAACCTCTGATCTCACATATGCCATTAATCATCTCTAACATTTCTTTTCCACATCTTCACTTTACAAAATGCTCTTCATATATGTGTGTGTGTGTTACATCATTTAGTCGGCTCTCAAATATAATACAAAATAGAATAATTACTTATACAAAATGTAAATATAATGTCGACGATCTTGTACTACCAAAGTATAGGTAATTCTCAATGAAAATCCAACTTAGCACGTTTGGATTCTATGTCATTCTCCCTCAATCATCGCGACTGTTCAATGCTCTATTTCATTGTTCCATTGTCTTCACATGTCTTCAAAACACTCTAACTCTCTGCGATCAACACCAAAACATAAGAGAATTTAACTGAAGGTCATACATATCCCAAAGTGTTTTTCTATAATCTCATGAGCTATCAAATATCATATATGATCTTCATTGTCCATAACAATATTGTTATACTATGTACTTTTATTTCTATACTTAGTCGATTTTGAGACTGTATCTCAAAAATTGTACTTAACTTCAAGTGATCATCATATCATATGGGTTTCCATAAATTAAAAGCCTCAAGTGTCTCATATCACACCAAAAACATCACTTTCCAATAGTCATTATTGCAAAGAATATGGTCATGTTGCAGATAATTGTATAAGTACACACTTTAGAGGTAAATCCAAGAGTTGGATGAATGGAAGTATGGTCTGCTATAGTTGTCACAAGATTGGTCGTACAAAGAGAGATTGTAAGACCATATCCCTGAGACCTACTATTGAGAAGATAAGGAATTAGATGAATCTAACATGGAGAAAGAAAGAAGAAGCGAGGAGTAGTGGATCTAGTGAAATCAGGATCACCCAATCCAACAGATCAGGTGATCACACTACTTCCAATTAAGAAGAAAGGTATATAAGAAACTATTTTCCCAAATGCTATATTTTACACCAGTTCCTAACATAAGATGTATTAAAGTCCATATCTACATAAGGTAAGATGCATTAGGACAGATTTGAGTCAAGAACCGAGCAAAAGAATTATACTGAATATTTGATGCTGAGTATCAGTATCAACATATGTCGAGCTCCCATACCGACTGAGTTGATATGTCGATCGAGCATCAATAGTGACCAAATCACTATTTTAACTAAGTGGTGTGTTATAACTGAGCTATTTAATCAAGGACCAAGGATAGCTATTATCCACCTACCACTGCATGAAGCATTTATTGAAGACCTAATCCAATTGTTTGAGGGTATATAATGAATTTAGGCATTCATTCTTCATTCCATACAATGATTAGAGTTTGTAGAGAATTCTAAAGGTGATTCAAGAGTTATTTTAGTAGAGTTTGAAGATATTTCACCTGTGTATCATTGGCAAGTATTGAGAAGGTTGAAGACCCATTGATGCCGAGTTACCCAGAATCTATTTTATGAACCCTAACTTGCAAAAATGGTAGCCAGTTCATTTGTTGGTGTGAAAAGACAAAACAAGGCAATGATGTGTTGGCAAATAGATTTTTCCTTTCTTACTTCTTAGGAATATGACTCTTAGTGCCCAAATTATGAACAATATCTGATTACAACAGTTGAAAAGTCATTCTCTGATTACTGGCTTTTCTCTGAATTGGTAGGTACAGCTCCCTTTTGGAATGATATGCAATGAATTATGTCTTGATCCTGAAACTAACACATGGTATGCTCTTAACCCGAGAGCAGAAGAGGCAAACCAAATTAAGCCTAAACAGAACTTAATCCAGGCAAGGAGAGATTTCTAATCTATAAACCAAGCTGTAGAACTCACACATCTTATGAATTCATACACTCAACACCAACTAATCTACAACAACTACTAAGAGAGAGATAAATGAAATGATGAAGACTTCTAATGAATCCTTCTTTGAATATCCCATAGCACATCCTACTGAGGTTCATTCACATCCTCAAAGCAAAGGAATGAAACATCCTTTCCTTCCTACTGCAATTCAGATTAAGAAAAAGAATCATATCATTAACAACTTCTATTTAGCTCTTCCCTGA
>MU227856.1:1593354-1615151 GCA_018584345.1 Thuja plicata
CCACATGGGTAACTTCACCCACCTCTTCAGTTCAAAAAGGTAACTCATAAATAGCTCTTCAGTTAACTAAACCCTATCTCCTCTTTACCAAATGAAGAGGTGGAGTTTACTGAGGACCTCTCCTGTTTCTTTTGATCTCAACCGTTCATCTCCCCATCTCTGAGATTGATCTCAACCGTTCATTTCATCACCAATTCCTATATAATAAACCCTTCGTAACCATTTGAAGGTTCCAAGATTTCAAGCTCTCGTGCGCCATTACTCTGTCAGTTTGGTTCTAGCATTTAAGCCATCTTGCAATCACACACACACACATTTCAATTATCAAATTCTTGACGCTTCTCAAGTCATAGACGCTACCCCGCCAATACTAAGCATCAAGAACAGCGTTTCAGAAGGAGTAGAGAGAAACAATAGAAGCTTCAAGCATCTTTGGGTTTGCATTTATTTGTCTTCTTTTCTCTTGCTTGTACATTTTATTGCTCACGTTTATGTTATTCGTTTAGTAGTCATTGTATACTTGATTCGCATTCATTTGTGAACCTTTGCTACTAACCCTCGCCTTTGGAAAGCTGTGGGGACCGGAGAGAGAGGCGTACAAATGAAAACTTGGTAAACAAGCGCTTTGATGTATCTATTATCCTAGTGAAAACCTAGTAAACAGGTTCCTTGATAATATCAAAAAAATGAAAAAATACAAAATACAAAAAAATAAAAAAAAGAGAAAAAGAAAAAAATGTGCCAGTGATGAAAACCTGGCAAACAAGCGTCATGGTAGAAAATATAGAATTTTTGCCAAGATGGTGAAAACCTGGTAAACAGGTGCCTCTTGTTCTGCAATGCTTTATCTGTCGCAACATATCTTGGCTTTCTCACAGTTGCTCTTTCGCTTTCCTGCTTCAGTTTGCTTTCTCGCTTTAGTTCGCTTTCCTACTTTAGTGTGCTCATGCTTTTGCTTTCAGTCATCTTTGAGATTTTGCTTGACCTCACATGGATTGAAACTGGTCATACTCGGGGGCATGTTCCTGGTCTAGGGGGCATTATCTTATCTTTTCGAGTCTTTCTCCTCTCGCATCGGTCACCAGTGGATCTCACTGCATCTACCTATTGATGCTTCCATAGCACTTCATCTCTTTTTGAGACTCTCTTTTGCATCAGTCACCAGTGGATCTCACTGCGTCTACCTGCTGATGCTTTGATCTCGTTATTGACCTTAATGCTTGAGAATCTCTTGTGACAGTCAGCAGTGGTTCTCACTGAGTCTTCCTACTGTCGCTACATTGCTGAGATTTCTCACATCATTTTTCTATCTATTTGTTCAGATTCGATCCATTCATTACTTGGGGGCATGGCTCCTCATTTCTATTACTCTTCGGTTTACACTTGAGTCAATAATCTTGTCAATGGGACAACTCTCTACTGGCACAAACTGGTGTTTCTCAACACCTTAATCAAATAGTGTTTTTCAACACTCTCTTTGGACATATCTATGTTTTTTAACACACTTCGGATATCTCACGACGTAAACATCTCTCGATAGCAATCAAACACAGTGCACTCACAAGCACAATGGTGTTTTTCAACACCCTACACATAGACACATTTGTAAGCCTTGAAACATGTTGGGATATGATTGACTCTTTCTTAGTATGTTGTCTGTTCTTATGGATTTCATTGATATTTTCTTTGTCTACTGCTTGTTGGTGTGGTTTTGATGATCCGACAACGTCAAATAAATAGGGTGTATGTGATAAGAGCTTCTGCATTAAGGTGGAAAAGCCTCACATCCCTCGATCTTATTTATTTGTATGCCAAGGGGAGGTCAAAACTATCTCCTTGACTATTATTGCTTTGTTTGTTTACTTGTGAACTTTTACTATATCAAATCGAAAACAATGTTCAGGTCACCTTGGCTTTTGTGCCTCGATGCTTATGTTTGTTTCCTATATTTTATCCAATGAAAGTCATATTCATATTCTTATGGTTGCAGCGGCACCAGTAAGGATTGTATTGACTCTGATGATCCAAAAAAACCCGATGATGATAAATACGATGAGTCCAACAACCAAAGTACTAGGATTGCATTTAGCTTAGGTTTGCATTTGCATTGTAGGCTTGCATTCGCATTTTAGGCTTGTATTGTGGTAGTTTGGTGCTCTCTTCATTATCTTCTCATTCTTCAAAGGTCCTCATCTTTTTATCATGGTTTCTTCTTGACTGCACGAGTGCCCAGTCATCGTTCTCGATCTTTGTGTGCATTCTTTTGGTTAGTACCTATTGTATATTGTGAATATCCTGCATGAGATGATTAGTACCATGGCATTCATTGCATTACATTCATTTCTAAGAGGTGCATTTCCATACATTTGCATACATATATCCATAAAACATGTGCATCCATTATAAGCATAAATCAAATCATACATAGCATTTATCCATCTAACATCTATCATAGCATTTTTCATACATCAATAAAACATTTGCATATTCATCCATTGCATACATTTCTAAATCCATACATCTAAATCATATAGGAAATCATCTCATAAAACATACACATTTACAGCAATACATACACATGTACAATGATGCCAAAAATTGAGCTCATATATATATCGATCAGTCTGAATGTACAAGAATGCTACTCGAGCACAATAAGTCAAAATGGTGGTACAATATATATCATAATCTAACCACCTAGAGGAGGTGGAGTGGGTGGTATACCTTTCTACTAAGGAGGAGGACCTAGTGGAGGAGGACCCACTGGAGGTGGTCCCGGTGGCACGATCCATGCACCCGTATACTCAGTAAAAGGAAAAATCTGATCTGCTGCCTCAGGTACTGTAATGGTGTACACAGCATAATAGTAAGAAGCTTGAGCAGCCTCATATCTGGTCTCTAGCTGGGATCTAGCCAATGCCTCTCGCAACTCTCAAATCTCCTGGTCTCGCTCAGATATCCATGTCTCTCTGATAATCACCTACATGTGGAGGTCATCACACTCCCTTTGTGTCTGCTGAACTCTCTCTCTCTCCCTATGGAGAGCCTCATGTAGCTGAGTCACCTATCCGCCTGCTGGAGGATCGGTCAGAACTGCATTGGCCATGACAGTATCATCTCCCTGCTCTATAGCTCTATCCTGGCTGCCACTAGGCCCAGCACCTGTATCTGATCCCATGGGCCTCACAGGGATATCAGTCTGATGTGTACGTGGACGTACCACTCTCTCCTGCTGCTGAAGTGGTGGCTGCTGATCCTGAGGCTGCTATCCCAGAGGAGGAACCTGCTGTGGTGGTGGCTACACCACCTGGGGTATCTGGCCAACCAAAGATGTAAATCTAGGAAATGGATGAGCTAACAGTTGATCTCTGTATGCAGGTGTCACACCTGCATTCATCACTGCTGCCATGTAATCCCACCGGGTTGGTGGTACTCGGGCATCGATCATGCTGTGCCCCCTGTCTAGCTACCTCTGCCAGCCCTTCTTCATCTCATCGATGAATCGGGCATACGTGTAATACTTGAGAGATACGTCCTGTGGCCTCCCAAACTGGTGTAATATGCACGTAAGTAAGAAGTGCTCAATCACTATAATGGTACATCCTATTAGAGGACATGAGCAGAACATGTATGACAGCTCATGATGAGCATCATCCCAAACCTCAGTGGCTGCCCAAGGTCACCATATAACTGCAGCCATATCATCAATCTGTGCTCTCCACTGCTCAGTCTTACCCAGCGCGGGTTGGGTCATCAGACCAGCATATCTATAAATATACGGTTCTAATGGCTGCCGTGTATCATGAAAAATCAGCCTGCATACGGGAATGTGCTCCCAAGCCCAGATCTATAACACAATGACGCCTGCCACCATAGTACAAGCACCCCAATACACAATCTCATGCATCTCATGATACATCTGGGTGAGCATGCACTTGCCCCATCCAAAAATGACTACAGGAACATCTAGCATCTTCTGGAGCATAACACCCCAACCACACTCCAAACCGTGCTGACCATGATCAAGAAACAGATGACAGCTCAAAAATAGTACAAGAACAACTGCCAAGGGGTAATCTCGGCCATAAGTACATATCAGCTCCTCCCAGGAGATGGCCCGACCCATCACCAACTGATCCTAAAAAATGGCTCTCAAATCTTGTGTACCATCTCTCGGCTGCGTGCAATACTCCACATGAGCTCCATGGAATGACACTCTTAAAATCTGGTATACATCCTCTAGAGTCACCGTCATCTCTCCCTGCGACAAATGAAAAGTATTTTTTTCCGAATGGAAACGCTCAACAAGGGCTCCAAGTAGTCTGTGATTTACCCGAATATTAGGTACATCACATAGATATGTCAATCCTAGCCCATCAATGTGGGCCCCGTCGGCATCTGATAATCTCTGCAGCAACTCACCCATGATAGGTTGATGGGATCTGAAATTGATGTCTGGGAGATTGACCTACAAAGCAAGGGAAAAAATTGAATAAGTACCTCAACAATGATGATTTTCAAAGCAAAAGACAACAAATGTAGCTATTCAACACATAGTTCAACTGGTTGACTCTGCGACGTAAGAAAAATGATAATTTTTTATTTTTGCTAGTCCCCCATGCGAGAAAACTCTTTTTTCACACGAGGAAACTCTTGTCCCGCATGAGCTTTCTGGCTCGCGCGAGGCAGGATGTGTTCTCGCGCGAGATTCTAGTAATCTCGTGCACCGCACGCTCGCTCTTCGCACGAGCGCTAGGGAGGGGCTGACGCGTAGAATCCACAACCTGTGCGAGGACTCAGATTCCTCGCGTGAAAGGTGATTAGGCCCGGTGCGAGGAAATTGTTTCCTCGCACGAGATTTGGCAGGACAAGATTTAGATGGCCTAAAAACACACTAACGCTAAAAATTGATAATTTTTTTTACAGAAATACAAGATCAAGTTATGAGTACTCACAGGTGCGTCATACTCTGTTGGTCGGTTGTGCCGTCAGGAGTGCTCAAATCAATATGTGTTCACAGGAATGCTATTAATGTCAGCTGGAGCTCTCACCATCGCTAAAGTCAAAGGTGAATAATGATTTGAAAATGACCCCTCCGGGCCTTATATAGCCTTTGACCTAATTTTTCAAAGTGCTTCATTTTCTGCAAAAATTGCACCCTTGGCTAAATGGACCATTCTGAATCCATTTTCGTGATCAAAATCAAAATTTGACACTCCTAAGTAGCTCAAAATCATGTTTTAAAATTTTTTTACCAACGTGATCAGACACTTGTACAGTCAATTTTCTGATATTGTTTTCTTGTCAGGATTATCTCTTGTCATCATTTTCTCAGATTCTGCAATCTTTTCATTAAAGTCAACTCTAGTCAATTTTGGTCAACTATGGTCAAACCTAATCAATAGGACCTCTTGATCGCTCTAAATTGATTCTGCTCTCTCTTGCTATATCTTTTTCTGCGATTTCTCGATCTCATCATTATGATGTGTCTTCTTTCAATTTCTCTCCCGAGGGGGCAAGATGATTGCATCATTGAATCTTTTTGCATTATTCTTGAATCAGTCTGATCTGAACCAAATCCCCATTGCTAGGGGCATCTCATCACTTGAGGCATATTCAGTTTTTCGTACCTTATGGTCAAAATTGGATATTCCATGATCTTGAATCTCTAGGGGCATCTTGATGTCTCACATCTTGTCATCTATCTTTCTAGGTATATGAGCAATCTAACTCGGATCCTCAAGGATCAAGCTTCATTCTAAAGATGATTCTTGAAATCTCATTGGGTATTGGGGCAATCTAACCCTAATTCCTGAAAGTTACGCTTCATTCTGAAGATGGCTCTCAAAAAATCTTTAAACCGTTATCTATGCAATCTAACCTAGATCTCAGAGGGCTAACCTTCATATTGGGGTAATCCAACCTTGATTCTGGAGATAGTCCTATATCTTCATCAGCTATCAGTGGACATTGGGGCAATCTAACCCTGATTCCAATCTTCACTTTAGACTGTTCTTTGAATCAATGCGCTACTCACACATCAATTCAAAGAGGGGAAAAATGTAACACCCCAAAATTGACACCTAATAATCCAATCAATTTTGGTGCATTCCTCCAATTTTCTCACCTTTGAAGTCCTATTGTACTAGGAAAATTCTTCTCCTAATTGACTGAGTTTCAAATGCAGAAAACCCAAATTTGCATAAATCTGACACTATATTTAATTCCTAAATTCTCAAAGTTTATTAGCTAAAAAACCCCTATGATTAATTGATTTAATCCTAAAGTCTTAAGTGCTTTTAATTAAATCAATTCCACCCCCTTTAGCTAATATACATAAAAGGAATTGAAAGGTTATTTAATTATTGGATGAATTATCCTCAAAAAGGAATTCCATAATTCCATGTGAAAGGACACTTATGTAGATATAATTCACCCTTTTATTTAAATAATCTTTGCATTTTTTGTCTCAAAAGAGAATGAAGAGACAACCGTTTCTTTTCAAGAAACTCTTCACCCTCTTTCCATTGATTTTCTATAAATTGGACCTCTTTTTCTTCATTGAGAGGATGATTTTGGAGAGCATCAAATCTATAGTCATTTTTTGCATCAATTCTTTCATGTTTCAAGCTTAAATTTGCATAATTAGGCTAGTTTTAATTGGAATTGAAGATATAATGCTTTCATTTATGATTCATTTCTATATCTAACATTTCAATTTGATGCTTTCAAGCTTTCTAGATTAATGGCAAATTCAATTCTAGCTTAAAGGCAATTTCTTTCATAGATCACAAGCACTCTCATTTCTAGATTAAAAGCATTTGATTTTCTTAGATTAATTGCATTTTACTTCCATAGCTTAGTTGCAATTCATTCTTAGATTAGTTGCAATTCACTTTCATAGTTTAATTGCTTCTCAATTCATGGATTAAGAGCATTTATCTCATAGACTAGTTGCAAATTTCATAAGATTAATGGCAATTCTTCTTTTTCTTGCATTCTAGAAATCCTCCATATTAGCAATGGTCAGGTTGTTGGCTCTTGTTCTGAGGGTAAACTCAACATCTCCAACTGATTAGGAGGCAACAAGTCGCTTCAATTGAGTTTGCAAGGTGGACAATTCATGTTCATTTTTGTGAATTGAACAATTGTATAATGACTATGTTGTGTTTGTGCCGAATTTAGAGGTCCACATTCAGCATATAACAAGACTTGTGTAATCGCATATCAAATTGTATGCTCCATTTGGCATCATTTATGTTTATAAGTTCAACTGCTAGTTTTCAAGACCATTAGAATGTCTCGTCGAACTATAATACCTTTTTAAATCACTCAAATTTTTCATTTGATTGGTAAGACTTGTGTAATCTTATATCAAATTGTATGCTCCATTTGGCATCATTTATGTTTATAAGTTCAACTGCTATTTTTCAAGACCATTGGAATGTCTCGTCAAACTATAATACCTTTTTAAATCACTTAGAATGGAATCTTGATGATTGTATCAATATTGTATGCCCTTTCATCTTTTCATTTATGCCTTTTGAAAATTCATGGCGAGAACCACAAAGTCTTCCTGATGCTATCAATTTTTTTAGAAGCATATTTTGGTCTTACTCTGAATTAGCAACTTAATAGTGTAGGTGTTTGGTTCCATCATTTGTAATTTTGCCAAGAGACATATCAAGTCACCTTGATATCGGCATGACCCATCATGTGGTCGTTGAGAATATGAAATATTTGTCTAAGAAGGAAAGTCTCTACGATATGTTTGTGTGTTTTAGGGTGACCAAATAAATTTTTTTCCAAAAAGATCCCCCATCTATGTGACTACCATGTTTGGAAAGATGTACAAGACTTATTCCGATTGTATGGGTCTCCCCAATATCAGGGAAACAGATTGAAATTCTCTCCAAAACCTCTATCAGCTCATTATAAAACTATCAAAGATAGAAGAAAGTTGTCTTCTTGACATGAGCATCCATCGAAGCAACATGTGTGGCTAGATAGAGTTGAGCAAATTAACCTAGTGGCATTTGTCTCTCTGATATCAACAGAACATATTGCATCTCCTCCCAAAGATACCCAACACTTTTTCCTTCATGATATTCCTTCATTCCTTATATTGAGGAGACAAATCATATCTCCTCTTGATTTTGACATGACCACATGATTCATTGTGACTTTGTAGTTTCCTTACAATCCTCATGTTCTTAGTGATGCTTTCCTCCTTCGGGATGACATAACTACTATCTTATCGATCAATTATATCTATATTCCTCATACTATTTGATCGTTATGGGTTTATTGATCTCATGCAGATATTTGAATGACTTCCTATGAAGATTTTTCATCTAAATATTTTTGTCATCGGGGATACTTTTATGAAGTCTCTCCGATATGGGTTATTTTAATCATCTGCTAAGCACTCTTTGGATGGGATGTCACTAATTCTAAGGAATTTAAATGCCATTAATGGGGAATTTATAAATAAATCACTAAAAATAGACTTGGGAAATATCACAACCTAATACATTTGGGATGAGAAATGCCTACTCTTAGGTGCTAACAGAAACAAAAACTCATCTTGGAGTTTTTAGATCTCCTCAATGTGATGTCAACCTTTGATTTACATCACTGATCTCAAAATTTTCCCTGTAATAGAAAGCCACACAGAGAGAAACCCCCAAAATCCACCAAAATACGCACTCAAATCTCTCACAAGAATATCCAATGGCACTCAACAAGCTCTAATACCATGTAAGATTTGGAAATGTAGGTAGCTACCCAAGATGTAGAAACCAAATGGAAATCACAACAAGAAGAGAGAATAAATATGATAAGAATAAATTGTATTCTTACAAAAAAATGAAATACAATCATTGGATTGACTCAACTAGAATTAATATTACATAGGAGACTCGTGGGTTACAAAGCCAAAGTGAGTACAAAGCAATGAATGAGACAAGGACAAGTATAATTATCTCATTACATGATAGTCAAGAGACAACTTATCATCCACCCAAGGTGGAATCACATGTCCACTAGAGGTGGATCATCCTCCAATGTGTAATAAAGTATGTGCAACATGTGCAACATGTGCAACAAGAGTGATAAAGTGATAAACATGATAACACCACCTAAAGTGGAAATGCTCCTAAAAGCTCCTATGTGATCCCAAAGTAGGCTTAAGTAAAGTGTATTATGTACCTAGGTGTGAATTAACCAAGGTAAAATACCTTAACTACACCAACAAAAGTGGGTATTCAATTAATAGAGGAAAATATCAAATTAAAAGACAAGTGTTATTTATTATATGCCTATGAATTTAGAAGTTGATACCTGTGAGTGACAATGATTGGTTGAAATTAGAAAACAAGGGTCATAAATTAATTAAATAAATAAAAGTATTATTTAAATTAATAGTAGAAATGAGGTTGAAAATGGATATATATATATATATATATATATATATATAATCATGAGATAGATAAAGCTAACAAATTAAATAAATAAACAAAATTATTTAAATGATAGAGGAAGAGGCTAAGAAATTAATTCAACAAATTTAAAATATTTATATAATTAATAGAGGAAAAAGGTGAGGTTCTATAATAAATAAATAAATAAAAATATTTATTTAAATAATATAGGAAAAGGCTAATGAATTAATTAATAAAAAAACAAATATATATTTAATTAATAAAAAATTATGTAGAACTTCAAGTTGCATGGATTTCATAGATAGTTCCCTCCCATGAAGAGCATCATTATTCCTATCAGATTTCTACAATCCATATTGAAATTTTTATATAATAATCTTTTAGATCAGATTGTGTAGGAATTTTTAACATCAACATTTCGAATCACACTTCGTGAATCATCATCAGATGGAAAAGTTCAAAGGATTAATTATGGAAAAAATAATTAAATAAATAAAATGTTTCTTCAATTGAGGACAAGTTTGGGTGTCTATGTATACGTAATGGTTGATGAACCCTGCAGTATCTCCTACACTTTACCTATTTGTGTATATATCCATCCTGGCAGAAAATGCTCAATAATGTATATAGTAAAACCTATCAAAAATCATAGTGACCAAGAATATGACATATGTCATCTCTCCTCCTGCCACTCCTCACAATCCAACCAAGATCTCCATATGACCGTTTCTAGGTCATAAAAAACTCTCCCCTAATACCACATGTGTGCTCACACCATAATAAGCAAAAATACCACTATACATGTATACATAGGGTTTTCTTCTATCCTTAGCCTTGTGTTCTATCTATTGAGTTACTGCAATATGTTTACATGCCCATATATGGAGCAATATCACCCTTCCCACCATGGTGGTGATTCCATGGTACACCACCTAATGCATGTATATTTATATTTGCAGAAAAATACATGGATCTCATACATACATTATCCCATGTAGGAAAATACCCTCCAATACCTCCCCCTATCTAGTTGAGAATCTTGAAGATCTCATGCCTCACAATAAGATCTTGTAACATAAGAAATGGTGAACCAAGTATAGGCATGTAGAAATGGCTCACCAAATCTTGGGGGTTGTTGTTTTGTTTAGATATCCTATGTTACACTAGTAATATCTTCAAAGACTTCACCCCCAAACTCAAATCTGATCATCAAAGCCCAAATAAGATGTAGGGATGCTCACACTAGATCTAGACTCGAAGATGGAGTATGAAGATGAATTCCCTTATTGTTAAGATGTGTATGATATGTAAATTGATACACCAAAAAATGAAAGGAAATGTAAACTATGATGAAGAACTTATTATTATCAACATATGATATCAGATTTGGTTTATAAAAGTAAATTCAAGATGAAAAGAAAGAGATTGAACTCGCCTTGATAGCTAGGAGAGGAAGAACAAACACCAAATCTGGAACAAACAGTTGGAAAAATGTCATAATCATAAATCATTATGGATCTGGGACTATAAGACTTGTACTTTTTTACTGTGAAATTTGTAGATCCAAAGGAAAGTTCCAACTCAAGTCGGCCTTGTCCTCCAAACTCGACCTTGTCCTAGAGGTGCAAAAGCTGCTGGAATCTGTAGCAGACCTGTCATTGGTTCCAAATATCTGATTTCTTGGATCTGAAACCTGTAAATATGCACTTGCATACAAAGAAAAGGGGGAATCAGTTGATGGAAATGGGTTGGCCTTGGTTAAGACCCCATATAGGAATCAACCATGAAATGAAATAGAGAAATTGTATAAACAAGATAAATGTCAAATTTACCTTGCATGGAAAACCCTCATGAATGGATGTAGAAATCAGTCAACTCCACATGCATGCTTGTATGCTTGGAATATGTTACAGAATCAAGGATTACTTCACAAATTCAATGAATCTATACTTGCCAATCCTATATCTTCAATGAATGTATGCTTGAAATCATGGATGGAGAAGAGGAATGAATCTTCTTTCTTGCTTGAGAATTCCTCAAGTAGGCCACTATGGGAGATAAACTTGCATCAAGGAGAGAATATTTCCTTTGTATGAATGGAAGAAGAATTAGATACTTGGAGATCTTCAATGGATGTTTTCCTTCAAATCTTGAATCCACCACCTTAATTGCACAACTTGAATGTTGGAATTGCTTGATCTTGAAATATATTTTGCACATAGATAACTTGCATAAAGTTTATGATAATGAATTTATTTCATAAATATAGTGATGTCAAAATGAGAGGAGAAGACCCCCTTTTATACTCATTCCAGGATTCAAAATTGGCAGGCTGATCATACTGAGATTGGGGAATAAAACACCCCTACATTGGGCCCGGAGCCCACTTAACACAACCCTCAACAAGTCATCCTTGTCCAGGACAAGGATGGATTAGGTTGGTCTAGTCTCAGAGGGGTTAAATTTAAAGTGAATCTAGGACTCGGTCAATGTGAAAAGTCTCAGGGAAAGAACATGAAAGAGGCAGGAAATCAAGCATAAATAACTTCAGATATAAGAATCATAAAAATGGGGTCTAGTAGGTCCTAAAAGACATCCAATTAATGGGTGCTCACCTTTTAGGATGGTACATTTTTTACCCACATAAGCGAGAATGAGAGACAAGCTCATGCTCATGGTAAATTAGATCAAATGCATAAGACAATCTCATCGTGGTTAAGGAGATAAAGAAAAATCAAGCCTCCAAGTGACTTAAGTTCTCACCAAAATGTGTGTGTGTGTGTGTGTGTGTGTGAGAGAGAGAGAGAGAGAGAGAGAGAGAGAGAGAGTCTTATTGTGAACCACACAAGCAAAGTGCTACAAAATATAAAATTGAATAGTATGGCAAGTTGTGTTATGCTAGTTCAATCCATCAATAAGGATCAATCCTTAAATGAAATTTCTTCCAATAATGGATCCAACATGACCAGTCCTAAGGAGAGGCATGCTTCCTTAGGGATTGAAGAAGGGTGGTCATTCAAGGACCAAATGTGTACTGTCAGTTAAGGACCATGTGTGTACGGTCAGTCAAGGACCAAGTGTGTGCAGTGGGGATCAGTTTGAGGATCCACTAAAAATAGCATCTAATTTGTGTGTGTGTGTGTGTGTGTGTAAAATATGAGCAGAGTGTATTCCCCCATGTTAAAGCTATTGCAAATGCCTTAACGGGAGGAATTTCTTTAACAGAGCGTACATGCATCCACAAGAAATGTTTCCACTGTGAAATGCCCCAAGAAATGACAAATCAAGATAAATGACAAAAGAGAAACAAGGAAAGGGATCTACCAACTCTAGGGTCAGTAGGTCATATGATAACTCATGTATATCATAATTATATCCAAATGAATGGTCATTGTTGCCCAAAGGAAGTAGAATTAATGCAATATATATGAGAATATTAATAATAATAGTAATTTACTCAATATTAAATATTCATATAATATATGTTAGCACACACACACACAAACAAATATATATATATATATATATATATATATTATTAATATATATACAAATAATCTATCACTTGATAGAATTTATATGACAAAATTTATCTATCATAAACACTCCCTCTTAGCTAGGGAGGATAATCACAGAATGATGAAGCATGTCTGCATAAGGTGTGGAAGAGATATTACCTCAATGTAATATCAATATGGCATGATTAAGAATATTTTTTACTAGAAGACACTCACACTTTAGATATCATCTCCTGATATCAGGATTAATGGCCTCATAATATCAAGTCACATGATATTCACCAAGTACTCAAAATGTCCATAAGGTATGTGCACACGTATCCTCAATAATACTCACCATATGAACATTATATTCATGGTCTATTTAAGGAAATTAATCCACCATGCATGATATGCATGGTTTCTTTAAGGAAATTAATCCACCATGCAAGATATAATCTATCATGATCTTCTTAGACATCATAAGATATCCATCATAATAAAAAATTTAAGTTATTGTAAGATCGTCATCTTTCAATAACTTCTGCAAATACAAGTGACAATCATTTGGAAGTTATCACTTCCTCATGATGTACATAGGGCCCAAATGAAATAACTTAAATATTTCTGTTAGTATAATAGTCAAAAATGCTAAGACTCTTTCTCAGTAATTACAATCACATCAAGTTTACCTCAGAAGTGTTCCACCTTCATTTTGAAAGAGGTGAGGATTGTAAAGAACAGTGATCTCCCTCTTAATCCAGTATTTCAAAATTCTTTAGAATACAAATTTCTCTGAGTCCAAGTTTGACTTACTAACTTTAGCGAAGGAAGCTTGATGTTTGAGTCTGTCAAGGTATTTTCTGTAGTGTGACCATAGTTGTCACATTTTTAACATTGTATTTTAGAGTAGCCTCTCTATTTCTCGAACGAATGTTTACCATTTGATTTAATAACTCTTTTCCTTTTCAAATTAGGTGTGAGAATCTAAATGTCTTCATTTGTGCATTCCACACCGATTCCTCTAGATATGATATTACACTCTTCTTAAATGCAGTCAGCTTTTAGTCGATCAAATTTGGGGAGGTTGGAGTGAGCACTTATTCCTTGTCTAAAGTTTTACCGTGAGATAGGGAGTCAATTTAAGGTTATCATAGTTAACTCCTTATTTTCATAGATGTGACCAATTGTTGAGAGTCGATTTCTTAATTCTATTATCCTCATAAAGTATAAGGCAATGATCTCTCCTTTATTCATTTTAATATTAGAGAGTTGATTTTTAAGTGTAAGAATTCTTCTAGTGTTGTTGATCTCAAACATGTTTTCCAGGGCTTTGAATATATCATATGCAGAGTCTACTTTTGTGATAATAGGTAGTAGATGATCTTTTACTCCATCTACTAATAATTCCATTTCTCTGGTATTGTCCTTTTCCCATTGACTCTTCTCATTATTCTCATTAGATTTAGAAGGATTTTCTATGATTTTTTTTTAACTCATGCTTTCTTATTATTAGCATCATTCACAGTTTCTAAGTTTCAAAATTTGAAGCACCTTCAAGTATGTCTTCAAGTCTAATTCCATTCACCATTTTGTAGGTACAAGATTTCCAATAGAATATATAGATTTAAGAATATGATCTTGATCATTTCTCAAACATGCTCTGATACCATGTTAAAGATTGACCAGATTGATGATATGAGAGATATAGATGCAATTTTAATTTTCTTACTTTTATCTATGTATCCACTAATTGATTTTATTCTTGCAGAATTGTAGCACTATATGAAGTTGATCTTCTTAAGGTTTATACAATTATGGTATTTTAATTCTATATGAAAATGCACAAAGTGGATATAAAAAAATTATATCCATTTTATATATATATGTGAAAATGCTTGATCTATAATACTTGAACTGTTGATTGTATGAATGAGACTTGCATTGATTGTTGTATATGCTTATCTTCATTCGATCCAAGATTGGATATATATATGTGGAGACATGTCAATAGATAGAAATGTCTCCACATGGAGACATGTCTCTCTATTGACGTGTCTCCTCATGATATGCATACACATCGATTTATAAATAATGATAATCGACTTTCATTATACCTGATGTTTAATCATTGTTCATGATACTCGATACTCATCGAGATTAATTAAACTTAATACTCAATCGGTACATAATCAACTGATACTCAATCGGTGTGCAATGTTAATTATAACAGATGTTAATCGGTTTTTATAGAATGGATGTTAACTGATACAATTCGGTATCAATACATGATTAATAAAACCAATATTAATTGGTCATCTTTGATATTGATATATATTACATTATTAATATATATACAAATAATCTATCACTTGATAGAATTTATCCGACATAATCTATATATCATTAACAGTTGATAATGATGAGGCACTGCACACAATTGTGAAAATGAAGAGAATTCAGACATAAGTATCTTGTCTCTAATGCTACTTTGTAAATTAGAAATAAAAATACATTGCACATCAATATCAGGCACATTAGAAGAAATATGAGGATATAAATGCTTAAATCTACCAATGAAATCACTAATTTTTTCTTTTAACTTTGTTTACAATATATTAAATGAGTTAGAGAAACTTTAGGACCAATGTTGTTTTGAAATTTTTCAATAAAAACATTAGAAAGCTTTTGGAAGGGACCAATTGAATAAGCAGGAAAGGAACAATACAATTGCAAGGCTTTGTCACGAAAGATTATAGTGAACAACTTTGCCATGAACCTATGGTCATGAGAGAAATCACTACACAAGGTTTGTAAATTTTTAACATGAGTCATAAGATCACCCTTACCATTATAAGTCTCAAGATGAGGAATATCCATATATTATGGGATAACAACATGAATAATATCCAAAGAAAAAGGACTAGCAATGTCACAAGTTGGAATGTTGAACTTGGATTGTCATGGAAGCAATTTGTTGTTGCAAATAAGACATAGATTGAGCCAAACTATTAATGGTAGAATCAGTAGAAAGAATGGTAGGAGGAGAAACATGAGAAATTTTAGGAACATTGTTGGAAATTAAAGGAATGGTTGAATATGAAAAAGAAACACTATGATAATTAGGCATGGAAGAAAGCAATGAAACACATGAAAAAATTGAAGGTGTAGAACAAGAAATAGGATTAAGAAGACTCACATGTATAGGATTAGAAGTTTGAATTAAAGTTGTCATGATAGGTGGATCATAAGTGGAGACACTATGAATGGAAGTAGAGATAGGCAAAGAGGTCTCAACACTTATCGTAGGTGGAGTATAGACTAACTCTTGAGCACAATCCTTAACATGTTTTATATTGTCACCAATGAGATGTGACATCCTACGCTAGAGGTCAACACCATGGTTATTATTATGAATATGTTCCCTTAATCCTTCTTGATGCAGTCAAGCTCTGAGGATCCAAGAATGGACTGTCCAAACTTGCAACAACACCAGAATAACATAGCGGAATAGAACACAACTCATGATATAACAATATCAACTTTATATTATCTCATTAATTCAATTACATACAACATGCTAGGTTGTAAGGCCTTCCTAGTTAGGGCCAATTACATCAACAAATTAATAAGATCTCTTAGGATCCAACCATCTATCCTATAGCTAAGTGGAAGAAACCAGATTTGAACTTGTGCTCGCAATCCACCAAGCAATCTACAATCTCTGTCTACCCACTTACAACTATCTAGAATAGCTTACAATCCTTCAGCTTATTCACTTCTCTTCCACACCACCCCACTCTCCTAAACTAAGAACAATGAGACTAATATATACCAGAGTCCACCAAATAATTTGGCGCTCAAAAACATAAGAGAGACCCAGATTTAGGTCCACACAAATCCCAATGAGAGACCCCAAATCAATTAAACCACAGAAATTAAATGCAGAAGTCGGCCACCAGATCCAACTCCAAAATAAAAATCTCAGGCAAAGGTTGACTGAGCAATAGAGAGCCTCAGGAAAAGAAGAACCCGAGCACCAGAAAACAAGCATGTCCGAGCAAAGAACCCGAGCACCAAAAAACAAGCATGCCCAAGTAGAGAACCCGAGCACCAGAAAACAAGCATGCCCGAGTGGAGAACCTTAGCACCAAAAAAAAAGCATGCCCGATAGACAGAACCCAAGCAATAGAGACAGGCATGCCTGAGAAGCAGAACCCGAGCGACAAAGAACAAATTAAAGAACTATAAGCAAACATCTTTTTGGTTGTGCAGGATTGCCAATGACCCAAGATGCTTCTGCATCAGACACCCCAGGTATGAAAAGATGTTCTCAGATGTTGGATGAACATCTGTTGGTATTCAACACATATATCCCAAATTAGTTCTTTCCATTCAATTCCTTGACCGACACACTCTTCCCTTGGTTCTTCTTCTGCTTCCCTTTACCACTAGCACTTGATGATTTATCTTCATATCTCTACATACTCATGTCTGCACCATCCACTGCAACCACTTCAGATCTGCCACCAATGCTCAAGTTCCTCTTACCAAGCTCTGCATCCTTCAAAGGAATTAGAATAGACTTCTTCCCATCCTTCAGTATAGTAAATGAATTTCTTTTACAGTCATGAATAGCCTCTCTATCATACTACCAAGGTCTACCAAGTAAAACATGACAAGAACTCATCTCTACAATGTCACATAATACTTCATCTTCATAAGTGCCAATGTGAAAACTCACCATGCACTTCTCTTTTATCTCTACAGCATGACCATCTTGTAACCAGCTTATCCTATAAGGACAAGGATGCCTCAACCTCTTCAAACCAAGTTTCTGAACCATCTCATCGGAAACTAGGTTATCAGTACTTCTTCCATCAACAATTACCTTACAAAATTTACCACCAGAATTACACACAGTCCTGAACAAATTCTTCCTTTGACAAGAATCAGTTTGTTTTGATGGCAACAAAGTTCTCCTAAGAAAAAGATTCACATTTTCCCCTTTAGGTTCATTCTCAATAACTTCATTTACCACAACAATTCGGTGATTACTGTACGCCTCCTTCAATCGTGATTCGTGATTCCCAAGCTTTCCAAAGGCGAGGTTTAGTAGCAAGGTTTTACAATGATATAAATCCAATACACAAAGACTACTAAAATGAATAACTTTGAAACGTAACCAATAAAATGTACAAGCAATGAAAGGAAAACAAATGAATGCAAACCCCAAAGTGCTTGAACCTTCGATTGTCTCTCTCAAATCCTTCTAAAATGTTGTTTTTGATGCTCAGTATTGATGTGGGCAGCGTCTATGACTTGAGAAGCGTTGAGAATTTGCTAATTGAAACGAGTGTGTGATCGCAAGATGGCTTGAATGCTAGAACCAAACAGACATAGTAATGGTGCACGAGAGCTTGAAATCCTGGATCCTTCAAATGTTTATGAAGGGTTTATTATATAGGAATTGGGGATGAAATGAACGGTTGAGATCAATCCCAGAGATAGGGAGATGAACAATTGAGATTAAAAGGAACTGGAGAAGCCATCAGTAAACTCCACCTCTTCATTTGGTAAAGAGGAGACAAAGTTTGGTTGACTGAAGAGCTAATTGTGAGTTACCTTTTTGAACTGAAGAGGTGGGTGAAGTTACCCATGTGAATTGAAGAGGTGGGTGAAATTACCCATGTGATCTGATTGGAGTTATCTCTTTGAAGATAAATGAATATTTAATTCATTTATTTAATTAAAGTTTTCAACATGTGAGATAATTGAATTCTTTTTTATTTAGAATTTCTTTATTTGATGAAATTAAATTAATTTAATTGGAAGAATTTAATTAGTAAGTTTAAATATTTGAATTTAAACTATAGGAAATTTAATTTAATTAAGTAATTAAGGTTAATTAAATAAATAAAATTAATTATTTAATTAATTTTGGGAATTTGATTAGATGATTTGGAGAATGAATTTAGAGGAAAATAGATGATTAATTAATGATTAAAAAACCAATAATTAATAGATGAAAATTAGTGTTTTTAATGTGAAGTCACAAGCCTGTCCATTTTCAGGTGTTTACATTTGCCCCTCTTTGATGCGATGTGACTTGTCATAGTGTGTCAAAGATTCTTTGATTTTGATCTTGCTCCAGTTTGCCCCAGCTTTCCCCAGCGATAGTAAGTGTATTTATGCCCCTCAACAAATTTGAGAAAAAAGTCTCGACATGAGCGTTAATTTGTTGAAATTATAATATCTAAATCTAGGTCGCTGACTGATTTGAAAAATGCCTTATATTGCCTCTGATATTGCCTGTGGAAGTTTTCAGGGACTGGGAAGATAAATCGGACCTCCTTGTGAAATTAGGGTTTGTGGGAACCCCTATAAATAGCCAAGAGAGCCATTCATTTGTCGCATTGCCTTCTTGGAGCTCTCGATTTCTTGGTGAGTTTTACTTTAGTTTTCTTTCTTTTTTTTTCTCCTATTTTCTTGTGATGGCTGGCTTACTAGGAGTCACACATATCTACGACCAAATTCTTTCATATCAGAGACTAGCTGGCACAGGACGTCCAGTGAGTGCTCTTGTTTTTCATGTCATTACTGCCTTCATTTATTACTTTAAAAATTTGTAGTTTTTTGAATTTGTGACTTAGGTGCCGCAATTGTCTGTAGTTTTACCGTAATTATGATTTAAATGCCACAATTGATGGTTTAGTACCGTAAATGATAAAAGTGTCACAGTCACCGTGTTTTAATTCCACAATTGCTCTTTGTGTGCCGCATTTGAATGTTCTGTTTCACAATTGCATAAGTGTACCGCATTTCTAGGTTTTATTACCGCAATTGCATTTTTGTAACTATTTACCTGATTTCTTTGTCTGATATCTGTATATTCTGGCTTCTGATACTTTCCTAGATGACTGATACTGATATTTTTTTGATTTATCTCTATGTGCATTTCACCGAGCAGATTTTGCGTTGTCAAGAGTTGAGACCTGCGAGTCTTGCTTACAAGTTCCATCTCTCGGAGGATGAGAGGTCGGTACTTAGGGCCTTAGGTTTATACTGGATTTGTTACATGCCAGAGATCACGACCAATAGGGGTCTGATCTCAGCTCTTGTAGAGTGATGGAATTCTGAGACATGCACTTTCTAGTTACCCACTAGAGATTGTACTGTTACCTTGGAGGATGTGTACCACATCCTTCAGTTGTCGATCCAGGGTGCACTTGTAGAGTATGCTACCTGACTTGGCATCGTTGTTTTGATTGAGTTTTCTGGATTGCCTCGAGATCAGCTTGGTTTTTCCAGTGTGTATGATATTCCATCATCCCGATTTTTTTTGGGCCTTGATAGGTTGAGTACTTTGCTAGGTAGTTTGATATGTGGCATCTTATGCCCTGATCGTCGCCAGCACAGATTTTCTGTCGGCTTTGATTCCATTTTGTAGAGTATGGTTCGAGATCAGACTGTGTATGCATGGGGGCCATACATGTTGGCACACATGCACTTTCATATATTCTATGTGGCTTACCTTAATGGTAAGTCGCTTGGTTGTGGTGCTACCCTCTTGCAGATATGGGTGTGGGAGCATATTGTTGTATGTCATCCTATTGGTACTCATGCTCTTCTTGCAGATAGGCCATATGTTTACATGTATGATGGAGCTATTATTCAGACTCATATGGAGCATTTGACGTACTAACGTCAGAAATTAGACATGATTCCCTATCTCATTTGGAGGTCGTATAGAGATTGCCCTGTGTGGGATGGAGAGGACATCCATCTTCCTTTTTGTCATCAGCAGAGATACCTGATTAGTCATGTGAAAGACCATGTTCATATGATTGACTTTCACAACACCGACAAGGTGTTGCGTCAGTTTGGTGAGTGACAAGATGTGTCTTATTCATACGCATATTTTTCTCATAGGTCGAGGGACTCTACTATCTGGGGTGGTGTTGTATCACTTGATGCTGATCGTACTGAGTTTGCAGGTCTTCTTCCTGTTGCATGGACATGGCGATCGGCTACTGTAGATACAGGTTTGTGATGTTTTCTGATTTTTTATGTAATTCCCTAACCTCTTTCTAAGACTTTGTTCTTATCTGCTTTGTTATACCCTTGTCTTCCTCTGTTGTGGTACTGATACTTGAATTTGATCTTTTGCAGGTGCCACATCACAGTATGATGCTCATTGGGTGTAGGCCCGACCAGTTGCACTGACAGATGTCTCTTGTCCAGTTACTAGGACTATTATGAGGAGGGCCCACCAGGTACGATGAGGCAGGGGAGGTCAAGATGTAGGGAGGGATGGTGGTCAAGATGGAGGTAGATTTAGGGGTCGTGATGGAGGTAGGGATGGGGGGAGAGATAGGGGACGTGGGAGGGGAGATGATGGGGGAGATAATCTTGGTCCTGGGGGTGCTGGTGGTGGAGTGAGGACTAGAGGTGGCCAGAGTGGTAGTTGGACTAGTACTTCGAGAGTAGGGTTGAGTGCTATTTTGGAGGATGAGGAGACGATGGAGGAGGAGGCACCTCAGTTAGTGCACAGATTTTTCCAATGGACTGGTGTTGTTTTGGCTCCTAGAGAGGAGGAAAAGGTGGTGATAGAGGACATGGATGTTGAGATTGGAGATATAGATGTGGAGGCTTTAGATGAGCAGAGTGCAGGTACGAGTTCCTCGACTGGTAGTGGCAGTACTGGAAGCAGTACGGGGGAGATTTTAGAGAGTGATGGTGATGGATTTGGGGATAGGGCCGAGGAGGGAGATATGGATGTGGCCATGGGAGGTATGGAGGTTGATCCCTTAGAGTTGGAGTGGCTCATGCAGCAGGTACAAGATCTTCATGCCAG
>MU227856.1:1628988-1669815 GCA_018584345.1 Thuja plicata
CGCCAAAGGCTTAATCTCTGTTTCAAGACTACGCGATAATGCTTAGTCATCAAGTTGGGGGATACAAGTCTTTAATGTTCAATCTTACCTTAACAAGTCATAAGCGCCCTTTTTCACTTCTGACGACTGCGCGACAAACCTTAATCGCCAAGTCGGGAGGACCTTTTCCTTAAGGCACTTTTCTTCTCAGACTCTGCGACCACCGTTGGATCTTCTGATTCTTTCATCTGACGGCTGTTGTTTAATCGCTCAATGTTTCTGCCTGCCCTTAAATCATTTCCAGACATCGTGACAGAAGGAAAAGCACCTTAGTCTCGAAGTCGCTGAATCCAATTTATCCTTCTGGCGACTATGCACTGATCCTTTAATATCCACTCGCCTTCTGACAGATGTCACACAATCATTAGCTCACTGAATGCATACTGGAGAATTAAGTCATCGTCATGTTCTGGCGACATCCTGACTACACATTACTGCAAACCACAGACGGTTAGTCGCGAAGTCTGAACTGAAATCTCTTAACCGCCATTCTATTCCGAGACCACACGACTGAAGGAAAACTTAACAGTCAGCTTTGGCTTGATTTGACGACAATGCGACATGAAGAAATCGCTGAGTCTAGGAACAATTTCATAACTGTTAAGATTTTCTTGCGACCACCCGACTAAGCAGTGGGTCCCTCCTTCATAAAGCTTTATGACATGGTTATCCCGTGACTACCCGACATGAAAGGAATCGCTAAGTCTCAGAAGGCTGAAGGAATATTTAGAAGTTAAACGAGACTACGCAACACAAGGAAAAAGCAAAGTCAGGAAGACAAATGGAATATTCAGCTGGGATAACGCGACGAGGCGACTTCATTTAACATATGCACTAAGTGAATGGAAAAAGTAACAGCAAAATAGAAGTGCCAAGACCTAGGGTTTATTTTCATCGTTTAAACACTTGGAATGACAAGGGTTTTTAGGGTTTTTTGCCTAATGAGCTAGGTTTAGACTTGAAAACCTGAAAACATGACAGAGGTAAAGCAAGAATGAACAAGAGATAGCTAAATTGAGCACATCAGAATACAGAGAGCAGGACAAGGAACCAAGAAAGCTGCCAAAACAGGAAATACAACCAACAGTAGATTCAAAAATCAGCACAGTGCTAACAGTACCTACTCAATAGCACCTGTTTGCCAGGTTTTCACTGAGAGAGAAATTTTGTTTCTCTTTACTATTTTACTTTTTTTATTTTTTTGTTGTCGCCAAGGCGCCTGCTTGCCAGGTTCTCACCAAGGTAACATTTTGTATTTTCTAATTTTTTTTGGTATTTTCTAGATATGTAGATAGGTTCCTTAACCATAGAGACCTCAAGGGTAGAACCTCTTGAGGTGCATGTTGCTGATGTATTCAGGGAGCTTATCTCCTTCTGGTGTCGCCAGTATGAATGCCCCACTCTGAGTAGAAATGAAAATTACAAATGGTCCTAGCCAGTTAGGCTCAAAATTTCCTGGTTTTACTCGCTCTGCTTGGTTCTTTTGATTTTCCATGAGGACAAGGTCTCCTATCTCAAATGTTCATGGCTTCACCTTCTTTTCATAGTTTCTTCTAAGGCAATTCTGATAGCCTTGTAAGTGGTCGAAGGCATGGTGTCTTCTGTCATCTAGTAACTCCAGTTCATTGAGCCTTGCTACTTTGTAGTCTTCATCTGTAATCAGGTTCTTCAATGATATCCTTAGGGATGGGATTTCCACTTTGAGGGGTAATACCGCCTCTAATCCATAGACTAGGGAGAAAGGAGTGGCTCCTGTAGGTGTTCTCACACTAGTTCTGTATGCCCATAATGCTGGACTAAGCTGTAAATGCCAGTCTCGCCCTGATTCGTTCACTGTTTTCTTTAAGATTTTCAAGATTGTTTTGTTTCTAGCTTCGGCTTGGCCATTCACTTGAGGGTAATAAAATGAGGAGAACCCTTGTTTGATATGGAACTGTTCGCATAGCTCTTCAACATCCTTGTTCTGGAAAGGTGTACCATGATCTGTCATGATAGTTTGAGGGATCCCGTATCGACAGATAATGTGGTTAAGTATGACCATTGCTATTTGTTTCCAGTTATGTAAGTGAGGGGAATTGCTTCCACCCACTTGGTGAAGTACTCTATTGCTGCTATGATGTATTTGTGTCTATTTGCTGAAGAAGGTGTAATTTTTCCCACTAGGTCAAATCCCCAAATGGAAAATGGCAATGGTGATGTGATAGGATTTAGTTCTTGGGCTGGTGCATGGATGAGGTCTCCATGAATCTGACATTGTCTACACCTTTGCACATGTTTATGTGCATCTGTCTCTATTGTGGGCCAATAGTATCCCATGCGGATGATCTTCTTAGCTAAGTTGTTGCCACCTCTGTGGGTTCCACAAATTCCTTCATGTACCTCGTACAAAGCTCTCTGGGATTCTGTGGAAGTGAGACATCGTAGTAGCGTTCCATCTAGAATTTGTCTATATAAAGTAGTTGAGAGGATGGTATACCTAGAGGCTTGGCGGATGAGGGACTTTCTCTAGTTTCTTGACAAGTTGGGAGGTAAGACACTATTTTGGAGGTGGTTGTATACATCTTGGTACCATGGGGATTCAGGACCAACAAGGATGCATGCTGATTCTGTGATGGATGCTTGATGTGATGGCACCAAGAGTTGCTCTACTAGAAACTGGAATCTTGTTTCATTACCTGGCATATCAATCAATGATGTTATGGTAGCCATCACGTCTGCAGCTTTGTTCTGTGCTCGTGGGACTTGCTCGAAGAAGATGTAATGGAACTTGGTACGTAATGTTTCCATATGTGCTCTGTATGGTATTAGCTTCTCGTCTTTGGTCGTATAATCATTGTTGACTTGGATGATGACCAACTGTGAATCTCCAAAGACCTTAAGGTTCTTGATTCTCCATTGAATTGCTATCTTTAAACCGACGACTAGTGCTTCATATTCTGCTATGTTGTTTGTGCAGGGGAAGTTGAGTCTGAAATACTTTAAACTGATGACCAAAATGTATGCCTCCTTCAATCATGATTCGTGATTCCCAAGCTTTCCAAAGGCGAGGGTTAGTAGCAAGGTTTTACAATGATATAAATCCAATACACAAAGACTACTAAAATGAATAACTTTGAAACGTAACCAATAAAATGTACAATCAATAAAAGGAAAACAAATGAGTGAAAACCCCAAAGTGCTTGAAGCTTTTATTGTCTCTCTCTACTCCTTCTGAAAGGCTATTTTTGATGCTCAATATTGGTGTGGGCAGCGTCTATGACTTGAGAAGCGTCGAGAATTTGCTAATTGAAATGAGTGTGTGATCGCAAGATGGCTTGAATGCTAGAACCAAACTAACATAGTAATGGCGCACAAGAGTTTAAAATCTGGGATCCTTCAAATGGTTATGAAGGGTTTATTATATAGGAATTGGAGATGAAATGAATGGTTGAGATCAATCCCAGAGATAGGGAGATGAACGGTTGAGATTAAAAGGAACTGGAGAAGCCATCAGTAAACTTCACCTCTTCATTTGGTAAAGAGAAGACAAAGTTTGGTTTACTAAAGAGCTAATTGTGAGTTACCTTTTTGAACTGAAGAGGTGGGTGAAGTTACCCATGTGAACTGAAGAGGTGGGTGAAGTTACCCATGTGAACTGAAGGGATGGGTGGAATAACCCATGTGATCTGATTGGAGTCATCTCTTTGAAGATAAATGAATATTTAATTCACTTATTTAATTAAAGTTTTCAACATGTGAGATAATTGAATTCTTTTTTATTTAGAATTGCTTTATTTGATGAAATTAAATTAATTTAATTGGAAGAATTTAATTAGTAATTTTAAATATTTTAATTTAAACTATAGGAAATTGAATTTAATTAATTAATTAATGGTAATTAATCAATTAAGGTTAATTAATTAAATAAAATTAATTATTTAATTAATTTTGGGAATTTGATTAGATGATTTGGGGAATGAATTTAGAGGAAAATAGATGATTAATTAATGATTAAAAAACCAATAATTAATACATGAAAATTAGTGTTTTTAATGTAAAATCGCAAGCTTGTCCATTTTCGGGTGTCTACAATTACCAATCTTCTTATCTGCATGGGAACATTCATATGACTGATGTCCTTCTTCTCCATAGTTGTAACAAGTACCTCTGAATACACCTTTACTTGTTCTTCTCCTGGGTTCAATAGGTTTTGGTTCATCTTCAACTCTCAATTTATCTTTTACCAATTGCTCTTGTTTCTATTTCCCTCAAGAATTACCATAATGTCTTCTCCTCAACTTATATTCTGCCTTCAGTGCATACTGATAAGCATCCTCCACAGATTCAATATTCAACATACCAAGCTCATCTCAGATATTGAATCTCAGGCCATTAACATACCTTGCCACCTTTTCCTTAGAAACTTCTCTATGCCCTGACCGAATTGTCAACTTGTAGAATTCCTCGGTATAATCTTCCATAGTCATCTCCTTCTGTTTCAGATTCTGTAATTTCTTGAACAATTCAAGTTCATAGTCAGCAGGAATGAACTTAGCCTTTAGCTTTGCCACCATCAACATCCATCGATTGATCTTCATCTCACCTTCTTCTTCTCAGTCCCTCTGCAATTCTTTCCACCATAGAGAAACATGTCCTTTCAACTTAGTCTATGCCAATTTTACTCTAAGTGGATCTTCATTGTCTTCCAGCTCAAAGTAGTCTTCCAACTCACCGATCTAATCAATCAGATCCTCAGGCTTCAATGTACTTGAGAAATTGGACACCTCCATTCGATAACTTGTACTCAATCGAGCTTCAGATCTTTACAACTGACCATGTGCCTCCTCCAGATCTTGCCATCCGATCAGTTCTGTCACCTCCACTAGATCCAACAGCTTCAAAATCTTCAGCAACTTCTTCATAACCATCATCCGTTCTAGGACCTCTCTTTAATCCAATGTTTCTGATGACTTTTATGATTTCATTCTTCATTGTTGTCATCTTAGATCTAAATCTTTAAGTTATCCTTGCTTTCACCTCCTCAGAAATATCTACAATCGCACTAGGGTCTAATCTTCTTGGAGGCATCTCTCCAAATTTTTGAAAACCCTAAGCAACGAGTCAGATCAACCTTCGCTCTGATACCACTTGATGCATTCAAGCTCAGAGGATCCAAGAATGGACTGTCCAAACTTGCAACAACAACAGAATAACACACAACTCAAGATATAACAATATCAACTTTATATTATCTTAGTAATTTAATTACATACAACATGTCGGGTTGTAAGGCCTTCCCGGTTAGGGCCAATTACATCAAAAAATTAATAAGATCTCACAGGATCCAACCATCTATCCTATAGCTAAGTGGAAGAAACCAGATCTGAACTTGTGCTCACAAGCCACCAAGCAATCTGCAACCTTTGTCTACTCACTTACAACTATCTACAATAGATTACAATCCTTCAGCTTATTCGCTTCTCTTCCACACCACCCACTCTCCTAAACTAGTAACAATGAGACAAATATATACCAGAGTCCCCCAAAGAAGTCGACACTCAAAACCATAAGAGAGACCTAGATTTAGGTCCACACATATCCCAATGAGAGACCCCAAATCAATTAAGCCACAGAAATTAAATGCAGAAGTCGGCCACCAGATCTAACTACAAAATAAACATCTCAGGAAAAGGTTGACCAAGAAACAGAGAGCCTCAGGAAAAGAAGAACCCGAGCACTAGAAAACAAGCATGCTCAAGCGAAGAACCCAAGCACCAAAAAAAAAAGCATGCCCGAGTGGAGAACCCGAGCACCATAAAACAAGCATGCCCGAGCGGAGAACCTGAGCACCATAAAACAAGCATGCCCGAGAGACATAACCCAAGCAATAGAGACATGCATGCCTGAGCAGTAGAAGCCGAGCGACAGAGAACAAATTAAAGAACTATAAGCAAGCATCTTTCTAGTTGTGCAGGATTGCCAATGACCCAAGATGCTCCTGCATCACTTCTACAATGATAAGAGCCTCGAGATTAGAGTTGTCTTGACTTAACCATTGTTCAAACTTATCAAAATATTTGGAAAGCTTTTGGACTTGGGAAGGAGGAACTCTTAAGGCTTCACCTTCATCATGAGAAGAATGAGAGGAGTTATTTTCCATGATAGGTTTGATGTCATTAAGATTCATGTTGGTCTCACCTAGATTCCTAGGAAAGAAGGAGGATTCTGGATCAAAGGAACCCATGAGTCTAAAAATTCTTCTAGATGGAATGCTATAGGTTGGAATCAAAGTGATGAAGCTCGTACATAAGGGAATGAAACGAAAGAGGAATACAATGTAATTTGAAATAAATATGCAAAAGGAACAAGCACATTAAATATAAAATTTAAACTAGAAAGATGTAATGCATACAAGTTAGATCTAAATGAAATGTATACAAAGAAAATCTAAATGCTAAGAAGGAGAATCAAAAACCAAGATAAGAATGGAAATGCACTAAGTCGAGTTCACCAAAATGTAACATAAGAAATGATAAACCAAGTCTAGGTGTGTAGAAATGGCTCACCAAATCTTGGGGGATGTTGTTTTGTTTAGAGATCATATGTTACACTAGGAGTACCTCCAAAGACTTCACTCTCAAACCAAAATCAGATCATAAAATCCTAAATCAGATGTAGGGATGCTAACACTAGATCTAGACTTGAAGATGGAGTATGAAGATGAATTCCCTTATTGTTAATATGCGTATGATATACAAAACTATGAAATGAAATGTAAACTATGATAAAGAACTTATTATTAACAAGATATGATATTAGATGTGATGTATAAAAGGAAATTCAGGATTAAAAGAAAGAGAATGAACTCACCTTGAAAGCTAGGAGAGGAAGAACAAACTGTAAATCTGGAACAAACTATCAGAAAATTGTCAAAATCGAAAATCATTCTGGATTTGAGGCCATGAGACATGTAATTTTTGACTGTAAAATTTGCAGATTCAAAGGATAGTGCCGACTGAATTTGGCCTTTTCCTCCAAACTCGACCTTGGCCTGGAGGCACAAAAGTTGCTAGAATCTATAGCAAACCTGTTCTTGGTTCCGAATCTCTAATTTCTCAAATTTGAAACCTGTAAATCTGTACCTGCACACAAGAAAAAGAGGAATAGGTTGATGGTAAGGGGATTGCCTTGGTCAATCCCCCGTATAGGAATCAACCTTGAAATAAAATATGGAAATTATATAAACAAGATAAATGATAGATTTACTTACATGGAAACCCGCGTGGATGGATATAGAAATCATTCAACTCCACAAGGATGCTTGTATGCTTGGAAGATGTTGTAGAATCAAGGATGCCTTCACAAATACAATGGATCTACACTTTCAATTCTTATATCTTCAATGAATGCATGCTTGAAATCATGGATGGAGAAGAGGAATGGATCTTCTTGCTTGCTTGATAATTCCTCCACTAGGCCACCATGGGAGAGAAACTTGCATCAAGGAGAGAATATTGCCTTTGTATGAATGGAAGAAAACTTGGAGACTTGGAGATCTTCAATGGATGCTTGCCTTTAAAGCTTGAATCCATCACCTTAATTCCATAACTTGAATGCTATAATTTCTTGATCTTGAAAGATTTTTTCCATATAAATAATTTGCATCAAGTTTATGATAATGAATTTCTTGCATAAAAATAGTGATGTCAAAATGGGAGGAGAAGATCCACTTTTATACTCATTTCAGGATTCAAAATTGTTGAGCCGACCATACTGAAATTGGGGAATAAAACACCCTTCGATTGGGCCCAAAGCCCACTTAAACACAACCCCCAAGGACAAGGCCAACTTGGGTCGGCCTTGTCTAGGAGGGATTAAATTCAAAGTGAATATGAGACTCACACAGTTTAAAAAGTCTCGGGGAAAGAACATGAAAGATGCGGGAAATTAAGAATAAAGACCTTCGGATCTAGGAATCACTAAAATGGGGTCTAGTAGATCCTAAAAGACATCCAATTAATGGGTGCTAACTTTTTAGGATGGTACAAATCCCACCAATCATATCGACAACTACTAGTGGGTATGGCTCATACTGTGTGATGACTAACTACAAATAAAACTCAACCCCAACGATCTCAATCTTTTCCTTGAAGACAAGCTCCATATCTATCAATCATGTATCTATGTTATACACTACTCTATGTTCATGTATCATAACCCATAGAATCTGGTTAATATCCTCCAACATCGCAGTCATCTCCCTAGTGCACAAGTGGAATCTATTCATCTCGTTGTGCCATCTCTCTAATTTATCATAGTAATCATACTCAAAATGTTCTAGATGTTAGGTAACCATGTCATGTGTCATAACCACACTATGTGCAATACAATAGGCTCCTCCATTATTTGAGACATCAACTCCCATATATATGGAGATTTATCTCCCTCAATAGAAAGCAATCTAAATTCTTTTGTAATCTAATAGGCATCCTAATCACACTATATGGTCAACCTAATTCAAAGCCTAACACAAGTACATTCACAGATCCTTGATAGAAGCACGGGTCCTTGACATAAGCATAGTACCTTAACAAAGATGAATATCCTATTTAATTACGTAATTTTCCCTAGTATAGATGTTCAAGTGCACTTTAATAACATAGCTACACTTAATAGATTTGTAACACCTTGTCAATTATGCATGTCTACTATTTCGATCTATAGTTCTAGTCTCACACTACCTATAACCTAAAATATTAAAAAACATGCAAAATTTGACCTAACATCTTACAAAATCACATAGTAGAGGTTGATAACTCATCGACAGTCCATACTCCATTGGTCCCTCAGATGTCCTCACCCTCTTTGCGTGAAGATTTTTCACGAGAACACTTTTCGTCACTCTTAAAGCCCACAAGTGCCTTGTGGAGGTATAAAGTGAAATGTGAAAGTGACACTTATGGACCCCTCCCCTTGCCTTTTATACTCTTCACATTGACCTAACTTTTCCTATGAAGCTCTTGGGGCTTTTTCTTAACCCTCTGCTTTGTCCACTCTAGCCTTTTTGCTTCATCCTTATTACTTGAGCCTATCTTTCTAACCTAATTCTCTTCTCGAGAAATTGATATCCTTTGAAAAATATGTTGCTCAATTTCTCGAGGGGGCATCATACTTACTTATCTCGATCCTTTGGAGCACATTTGTTTGAATCCTTTCTTTTTTTAAGAACAACACTCAAAATCACATTGTCTCAAAGAGGGACAAATTGTAAACACCAAAAATTGACTCTTCATCTATTCATCCCCTACCATCAATTTTCTTAATTAAATACCCTTTAATTAATTAACCATTTAACTTTAATTAATCAATTTCAATTAATTAATCAACCTTTTCACATTCCTCTATCTCTTTATAATTAAATAATTTTGATTTTTTGATTATTTAACTTTGCTTCTATAATCAAATAAATTATTTAAATTTATTATTCTATTCACATAAATGAGTAAATTTTCATTTATTCATGTGTTTGCTAGCAGCATCAAATAATGTTATTATTAATTTCTTCTCTTTCCACCCACCTCTCCATAGCCTCTACCGCTTGTCTTCATATTCATTTCGACATCTCCTCCACTCCTATCTTTGGCAAACTTTCTCCTATGTGATCTTGGTCATCCATCCCTTTTGGGATGATTTACAACTCTATCATCGATCTATCTCCCTCCAAGTTTATAAATTCGAACCTCTCCCCCCATTTTTCTCTTTAACCACACTTTATGAGCTTTTCTTTTACCATTCTATCATAGTGCTTGCAAATTTCTAAAGGCAATAATTGTTCATTTTTGAAGGAGGCCCATGAGCAATGGAGAATCACAATAATAAGAATTTTTGGCGTTGCTTTCTTTGTGTTCAATTGGTTTATTTGCATTGCTTCTTGTTTCTCTTCATTATTAGTCTAGATTTTTGCTTTAATTAGAGAATTTTGTGGTTTCCTCAAGAGAGTCATTGCATTTCATATTTCTAGACTTACAATATTATAAAATGGAATGGAATGAAATGAAATGTACATAGAAGAGACTTGAATTTATAAGAAAAGTGAGACATGTAACACATGCACTTATGTCGACTATCATGGTCACATGACTTGAGATAGAAAGAACACTTGCCCTTAATAAATGTAATCAAGTAGGTGTGAAAATGTCTTAGAGGGAAATTATTAAGAAAGCAACCCATTCACACCAATAGTTCGCATGTGTTAATGATACTTACTCATTTGTGTTAAACAATGTAAGGATATTGAGCTTTTAACTTGATAAAAGATCAAAGACAAATGTTTGAAACATGCAATATGCCTTAGATGTCTATGCAATGCATATTCTCTAATAAAATAATCTCCAAAATTAGTTCATATAATCAATGATAGTTTTGGAATGTGTAAGAGCTTTAGATCCCATGATCAAGTATAGTATGATGTCTAAAATGTCCTAGGTCTAGCTCTTTAAATAAAACTCAAAAATCACAAATGAAACACTTTTGTTAATTATAAGAATATGTCAAGCTTGCTTTTAATTAGCATTTTGTATATTAAAAATTAATTAATCATTTATTCATATGCACAAATGAAACACTTTTTTATCCTAATTAATGAAGAGTGATTATAACAATATGCTTAAATCAACCTCAAATTGAAATTTTAAAAATAAATTAGATCATTTATAAAAATGTGAAAGTGATTAATGCACAATGATTACAATCAACCTCAAATTATAATTATAATTATAATTTTTAAAATAAATTATAGATCATTTATAAAAATGTGAAAGTGATTGATACCATCTAGGGGAGAGGACCCGATAGTTGAGCGCGTTCTAATAGTTGTGATAGTAGTTGTTAATTAAATACCCACACTTGCTATATAATATCCAATATTTTTAACAACATTGTACCAAAAGTTATGACTTTAAAGTTGCTTTTGCTAATGATGACTACCCATTATTGAATGAAATGTGTCCCTTTTCCTAAAAAGCAACCAATAGTGTGATGCCACATCAGCTGTACAAGTATTGAGGTCCCTAATGCACTACGATTGGTCTCACTTTTTTTTTGGGTTGTTTTGGACACATTGGCAAAAAACATGCTGATGTGGCATCATATTTGATGACATGGCGCTAAAACCTTAGTTATAAGCAGAGGACTTGCCAGGTAAGTTGCTGTAAAAAAATGGGAGTGATTTGAAATTTCCATGTAGAATTTTGAGAACCGCAAAGTTAGGGTGCTCGACTACCGGGTCCTCTCCCCTAGACAATTATGATTAATATATATCAGTCCCCAAAAGATAAACATAAATAAAATTAAATGAATATGTCCACTCTCAACAGAAAATGCATCATATAAAGGTGACTTTAGTCAAATGGACCCAAAACATAAGGAGAAAATTAAGGAAATTCTAATAATGTCCCAAGACCATTAAAAGTTTGTCTTTATGGGGACCAAGGAAAAAAAATCATTGAAAATTTGTAGTCCAAATAGTATTATCACCTTAGAATTGTTCATTGTGGTTAAAAATGAATCAGGTGGAAATTATTGCAGGAGTTCAAAATGGAAAAAGATCAGGGCAAACTCCAGTACGATCTGTTTGAGTATAGCAACAGAGGACAACCAAACCCTGGATCCGCATCATTTCAGATCAGAGAAGAAAATGATTCTTCAATTTCATATAAACAAATAGAAATCATCCTTACATCTCAACTCTGCAAATAATCCAACAAATAAAAAATGTCGCGAATGAATAAAAAAGATTCCAATCGACTACGAGTAGTAGTCAAGCCCTGCCGTGGAGAATAGCAGAGATCTACAGCATGAAGAAGACAAAGGACGATGCAATCATGGTGATCCACACAAATCCGGCAGCGAAAGTCTTCGATCCAGCGTTCTGTAAATTGAAACACAAAAAAACAGATAATTAAGCATCAAAATGCATAGAAATGGAATTAGGGTTTGAGATCTGTAAATAGAAACACAAAATAACAGACGATTAAACATCAAAATGCACAGGAAAGGGATCAGGGTTTAAGATCTGTAATGAGAAAGGCAAGATTACCGGTGAATCTGGCGAAGGGGCAGGGGAGTAAAGTGCCTCGGACTGAGCAGGCTCGGGAGAAAGCGGAGGAGCGGGAGGACTAGCAGCGGGAGCGGGTGCAGGAGCGTGGTGGTGGTGGTGCTTTTGGCCCTTCTTCTTGTGCTTTGGCTTGTGCTTATGCTTTGTGGGAGCAGGTGCAGGCGCCTCCATTAATGGCGACGGAGCTTCCACAGTCGGTGCAGGGGCTTCTACAGGTTTCTTCTTTTTGTGAGCGGCTGGCGCCGGAGCTTCCACGGCCGGCGCTGGGGCTTCTACAGGCTGCTTCTTTTTATGTGCAGGAGCCGGCGCCAGAGGCGGCGATTCCACCGCCGGCGCAGGACTCGGAGTTTCTACTGTTGGCGGCGTTTTGTGCTTTGGAGGGGCGTGGATTGGCGCCTCCGCTGGCGTAGCCGACGGAACGGAGGCGGAAACTGGCGGAGCCGCAGCCGGGGGTTTCGTCGGCGATTCTACTGGAGCCTTTGGGGTTTTGGAAGGCGGCGTTGCCTTTGGAGTTTTGGATGGCGATTTTGCAGGCGGGGCTTTGGCGGGCGGCGGCTTTGCAGGGGAGCTTACAGGCGGAACTTTAGCTGGCGGCGGCTTTGCAGGGGAGCTTATAGGCGGAACTTTAGCTGGCGGCGGCGCTTCCGGAGTAGATTTTGAGGGTTTTGGAGTGGCGGCCGGTGGCGCTGGAGGGGTTGAAGTCGGGGAAAGGCTTGCTTTGGGGGTTTCTGCCGCTGCCAAGACTGTGCTCATGACGCCACCATTTGAATCAGCTCTGGTACAAGTAGCAGCAAGACACAAGCATAGAACTATGCTTAGTCTCATGCTCCAATTCGGCTCCATTTTCTGCAAAAAGAAAACATTTTCAGGATCAGATCCCAAGTGAAATAAGCTTCTTGCACTCAAATATTTATCTGCATTGTTAGTATTCTATGCCATTTTCAAAGTTTCGAAGGCTGTCCCGAATAAGGATGAGCTTGAGGGTGAAATTAAAGACATAAGGTTTTTACAGTTAACTGATTGAATTCGAGAGCTTTTGGATTCGACTTCCGTGTATTTTATCTATCTATCTTTCAATTCATACTCTATGATTCATCAGATGAAAATGGTGAACTAGAAAAGAGAAAATAGATCTAACGAGCATACTCAAAATCCTGTATCACAGCAAAGTTCCAATATAACGTCTAAGAAGCATACTGCAAGTTAAAACTGAATTAAACCAGGACATAAAAGTGTGCTGTTCCAATATAAAATCTAAGAAGCACACTGCAAGTTAAAACTGAATTAAACCAGGACATAAAAGTTGTCCGCCATGACAGAGGAATTACCCTCAAGTAAACCACAAATGGCCCCCAACATTACAAATTAGTTACTACTTTTTTCCCTCTTTTAGCTCTCTGTTATTCTATTTTTTTCCCTCTTTAACTCTCTACTATTCTGATAATAGATCTGTCAAAGCGAAGTTCCAATATAAAATCTAAGAAGCATACTCAAAATTAGAACTGAATTAAACCAAGACATAAAAGTTGTCCGCCATTACAGAGGAATTCCCCTTAACTAAATTACAGATCGCCATCCAACATTACAAATTAGTATACTACTTTTTCCCCTCTTTAAGCACTGCACTCTTCTATTTTTCCCTCTTTTATCACTCTACTATTCTATATCCCCCCCCACTTTTAGCTCTCTGCTATTCTGATAATAGAATAATAGATCTTAGAATGTGATTGGCACAATCTAATCCAAAAACAAAAAAACAGCAATGATATATACCAACATATCCAAACTAAAAGATCAACTACAGCTTGCCATTCAAAGCAAATGATTGGCATCATTCATTGCCACTCAAATGGTCTCTTCTACTGATTATCTTCAATCTACAAAGCAGCATAATGACATTTATCACACAGATCTGATTCACAAACATCAGCACTGAATTATACCCAGACTCAGAGATCCCAGAAGCACAAAACTACAATAATTGGCTCTGTTTAGCGTCCTTTAAGCCAAGATGGTCTGTACACTTTTGTCCAGAATGCAAATCTGTAGATCTACATTTCCACAAAAAGATGAACAACAAAAGTAGGACTAACACTGGTTACCTTGAGTTGCAGGTACACTGAAGAAGCGACCTTTGCAGCCTCTTTGATTACTGTAAGCACTGAGCAGAGAGAGTGACCCGACTATTATAAGTGTGGATGACAGATGAACATGATCAGGCATCCAAAAGAATTAAGAGGCTGAGAGTGACTCTCCATGAGAACAACCAAGTCCACCAAATAAAAGGAGCGCGATTCTCAACAACCCTTTTAGTCCGCGTAAATTCATATAAATTTTTGTATATACGACAGTCCTTGTCACCGTAACTTTTATGGCAGCTTTCGGCCACCATTAGACACCTGTAATTGCCATGGAAGTTAATGAAAGATGAAGGTTTTGCTTAACAATCTTACAACGTAACTCCAATTAAAATGGGAAATGGAGATTTGCACAACCATTGATGGAGCTGTCAATGCCTTTGAAACTTGGTTGCGTCTGTTGAGCAACATGCCCAGCTATGGCTGCGCTGGATTCTTTTGGAATTTTCCCTTTTTTTATTAATTTCTAAGTGCACATGAATCGAATTGTGATGTAAAATTTATACCTTCTACCAACGAATCCTAACCGAAGTCAAGTTTCTGGTTGTGCTCATGTTTCATTACACATTTTCACCTATATAACTTTGTCATGTTAATGGTCCCTCAGCTTCATAGGGTCCTAATATAAACTAGAAAAGTGGGGTGGGTGACCCGCTACTCTATAATGGGGGGTTTTTCAGTCTAGACCCATTGTTCTATGGAGTTTTATGATGTGATTCGATATAGGAGATCAAGAGTCTAAATTTGGGGATGGTAGTAGACAAGTGGTGAGGAACAATATAACATCTCTACAAGGGTCCCGTGAAAGGAAAACTAGTTTTCATAAAGTTAAAGGTTGCAATCAATATGGTTCCATATGCAAGTAAATTAGTGGCACCCCCAACACAAGGGGTGGTGTTGTGAGGAGACGTTTCCCCCAAATCCCAAGTCTCAGATACGCCCCCTTATAGAAATATGAGGTCTTTTGGGGGGTGGGGGGACACATCCTTGTAGAACAATGTTGTATAGGAAGAGTAGAGTTTCTCGCCCTTACAAACCCTAGATAGTAGGGAGAACCAATTCATTATTGTGCTAGTCGATTGGGGGAGGGGTGATTAAACAAGAATATATCATTCTTTTTTGGAGGGTAGTTTTTTAATTGGTTTCACAAATGGTTGTAGGACTCATTTTAATGTCTAAGCTTTTTGTTGTAAATCTTCTAGTGTTTCTAGATGAGGTTATAAAATCCTCATCAAATATAGGTTTCAAGTATGAAAAGGTATGAGAGTTTGACTATATGCAATTAAATTTTGATGAAATTTAACCTCCCAAAGGTCATATAACAAGACTCTAGAACTCTACCATATAAAAATGACAGCAACAACAAGTCTCAATAGCAATATGTTATACCATTGACAACAACAATTATTACATTATTACTCAAGTGAGAAAAAAAAATTTTAATAATAAATAAATAAATGATTACATAGTCCTTACTATTATGAGTTAAAAAGTTTAAAGCTTGTGGTCTCATCATTAAATCATAGAAGTTTCTTTATAACCATAACTATTAATTTTCAAAAAAGTCACTTGAATTATTGACAACACATGGAACTCATTTTTTTAACATTTAATCATGTTCAATTATGTAATTTTAGTAATAAAAATTTAGAAGTTTGATTTTTTATATTGCTTAAACTTTAAATTACTAAAAAATAACTTTATTAAAACAACTTAAGACAGAAAATAAATCTTTTCTAATGAATAATTAAAATTATTTCCTATTATTGATTTAATATATATTGTTTATTTATTACTTAAACTTATTTAATAAAAATAAACAATATAAAAATGTTTACTATTTCTTATTAAAAAAAAATTGGCTATCAAACTTAGAAAGAATCTAACACGGACATTTTTTAAATCTTTTAGCTTTTTAACTAAAATTTAATTATTCTACTTCAAATACCAACAAATTATTAAAATAACCTAAAATTCTTATAAAACTTTTTCAGGAAATAACAAGTAAATATCACCCTTTATCTTCAATTATCGTTTGTTCCCTCCAATTTCTTAAGAACTACGTGTGTGTTCATAGTTTTCTCAGTTATTCTATTCACGTCAGTCCGTTCTCATGCTAATAATGTCTGTCAATAGTATCCACGCGGAAATGATTATTATTTTTAGAATTTGAAGTTTTTCATGCTTATCGTGGCCACCAGTCATTAAAAGACCGACTTCAATGGTAGGTAAAATACTATAGTAGTTGTAGAAACTATAGTAGTTGTAGAAATCCTTTATGTATGTACTTTTTCATAATTGCGGATGTATTTTTATTTATTTAGTGTAATATATGATATATTTTAATTAATAATTATCTTCATTAAAAAAAATCAGAATGTTGTTTAAAAAAATGGTGTTTAAATGCCTAATTAAAATATTATTTAACATTTAAATTTTACAACAAATTTATGGACTAAAAAAATTATATTTTTTCTATTTGTCATAAATGCATCATGATTCACTCATCAACTTGGATATTGTATTTTGGTTTCATTATCTCCATTCAGACCTGTCTTATACTTTGTCTTATAATCGTAGATGTGTCTTATACTTTGTCTTATAATCGTGTGTCTAATATATATTTTTTGTTTCAAATGTAAAAGATCTAATTTTAGAGCCACAACATAAGATTTGGGAAGCTATTGGGACCCTTTTTTAAAAATGTACAACCAAAAAATATCTATATAATAAGCATCCTTGAAAGTGACGCTAATAATCAATTTTATTTTATTTTATCTAAAAATAAAGTCTATAGCCTAGAATTTGAATTTTTTATAGCCTAAAAAATTGCGCTTTTCGTATTTACAAGCATGATTGAAACACCTATTCTAATATTTTTTACTTGTTGAACATTTTACAAGAACGAAGTAAGTACCAACACTTTTAATGTATGCTAGGGGTGGAGACGCCCATAGAGCCATAGCACTACTTAACCTTTTTTGTCCTCACTAGTTTCATTAATGCATTTGCAACATTTTGTAAAGTGCTAACTTTATCTAGCATCACCCTTCCATCCTCTATCATAGATAAAATGGCACTAGACATCGATATGCTTTTTCCTTGCATGAGAGGTCAATTTTTTTACCAAATATAAGTCACTTTCACTATCACAAAAATCTAGGGTAGCTCCTAGACTCAACCCCACGTTTAAACATGATTGCTTAAGACAAATTGTTTTCTTACAAATATGAGTAGGTACAATGTACTCTACTTCTTTAATGAATAAAGTAACTATATCTTTTTGAACAACATCAAACATATTGAAAACATATACATTGATATATCTCCTATCAATATTCCCATCCAAATTTGAATTCATAAACTCATAAAATAATTGAATGTCAATTCCTTATAGAATTACCATGATTTTTTTTTTTAAAGAAAGGAAAAAAAAGATTACTTGGACATACCCCATAACTATGTGAAGACCCTCTCCATTGCATCCTAATGTACCTGTTCATGATTATCCATGATATAATTAAGGTTTACCACAACTTGGGTGATTTATGGTCTTGTATAGACTATAATATACTTTAAGCTCCTAATAACACTAGCTTAAGGTACTATAGGCATATTCTTCATCTCACTAGGAGAATTCAAACCTCATTAAACTAGTAACGTAGTACCCATCAAAATATGAGCACATAAATGTTCAAACTCTCCTATATTATACTCATATACATACTCTTGTCCAACCAAGGCTTTATGTTAGCTCTATCTCTTTTGATCTCCATATCCAAAATGAGTCCACCCCAAATTATTTCATTTGCTATTGCATTGAAAGATGAGACTTTAATTTAAAATTTATACCCTTCCCATTACAAAAAAAACAACACATCATCAAAATATAATGCAATAATAATGAAATAATTGTAATTCGTCTAATAATAGATGTAATAATCTAGTTTGAACCTCTAAAATATCAATTCTAGCTACACAAATATATTAATTTTTTGGTACCACATCCTAGATGATTTCCTAAGACCATACAAAGATTTATTTAACTTACAAGCTCAATTTTCTTCACATTTTTTCAACCTATTGCTCTAGCTATGACATATAAACCTCTTCCTTCAAATCCTCATGAAAAAAGTTGTCTTCACATCCATGTACTCAAACTCAAGATCAAGTGTTTGTATTATAAATAATATAAAAAGAATGGATTTAAACTTAGCAAATATTTACTTCTGGATTCGATTGTGTATGTTTTATTAGCACCAATATTTCATATCACACTTTGTGATCCATCATTAGGATAAGAAGTGTAGGATTTGAAACTTAGCAACTAGGGAGGAAATTTCACCATAGTCCATTCCCCCAGTCTAAGAATAATTCTTCCCAACTTATCTTGTCTTGTACTTCTCAACACTATATATGAACCAATTTTTCTTTTAATCATGCATTTGCATCCAACATAGTCTTATTATTTATCTTTGACCCCTTCTCCTTGGGCAAATAAATGTATGCCTTGCACCAATACTCTAAGATGGATAAATGAAGGATTTTCTCCTAATTGTACACCTTCATAAGAGTCTTATCAATAAGAGATGATATAGGAGACATGTTTACTAGGTAAAAAGTTGTAGCAACGACTTCTATCCAAGAATTTTGTTCCATAATAACCCTATTAACCATGCACTTAATGATCTTTATCAATTTCATGTTTATTATTTTAGTAACTCCATTCTACTTAGGGATGTATTAATTTGTCTCATGTCCTTTTATTCCACGATCATTATAGAACTTGTTAAAATATATTGAACAAAACTTTCTCCCATTATCAATCCCTAAAATCTCAATCATTTTATCAATTTGATTCACTATAAGAGCCTTTAACTCTTTAAATTGACTAAAAACTTCAAATTTACTCCTAAGAAAATATAACCATATCATACTACAATCATTAATAGATGAAACATAAATATATTTTAACAATAAAGGAACATTAGTAGGACAAAAAACATTAGAATGTATTGAGTCCAATACCCTAGAAGATTCATGAGAACTAGAATAAAATTGAGCGTGATCTTTTATTTTTTATAAATATAATATTCACAAAAATTGAACTCAAGATTATACTTATTTAGCTCTTTAATAAGGCTTTTATTTTTCAATGTCCTTGGACTCTTTTCACCTATGTGATCCACTCTTTTCACTTATATGATCGATATAATGTCATAACATATATTTTTTTTTATAGTAAGCTTAGTCTCCAAATCATGAGCACTCTTGGATACTCTTGTCAATATGAACTACACCCTTTTGTTGGATCTCAAATCTAATATCTTAGGGAAATATTGGAGCGGCTTCAAGGTGAGGTACTTTGCTAAAGAATCCAAACCTCTAGATTAAAGGTTCGTTCCCTATCCAACCTAGATTCAAGGTGTTGTTCCAACCCAACATCAACTAATCCTAAGGCTAATCTCATTCGACTGATTGCTAGGGAAAAAGGGGGAAGAAATAGAAGAAATGAAAGGGGTGGAGATGCAACTAGCTTAAATGTGATAATCATTTATCACTATAGAATAGAGAAATTAATAAAATTATCAAATAACATACACTTGATTCTTTATTATACTGTCTCCTAAAGGTGCATGTGAGGGTTAGGATCTGACAAGAATTAAAAGTGAAAGAGATAAACCATTGTTATAACCTGAAGATGAAGCTAACACAACAAATAATAGAGAACAATAACAAAAGATTCATCCAACCACAAAGGTAAATCACTACATAGAGTGAAGGAAGAAAAGAGGTAATAATTACATTTTTAGAACTAGAGACATGGAGCTTATTTTACAAAGTAGATTTATAGAGACACACAATTCTCGTGTTGAAAACAAGAAGAATAACCATTTATAATGAGCACAAAATGTGCCTTTTTTATAAAAAAAAATAGTTGATATCCAAGAAACCCTAATCATCTGTACAACCAAATGGAGAGAAAAAATCTATCTAGGTCAAAATGATTTGAAGGTGTGAGGAAAATAATCCTAACATCTAGCACAATATCAACATTGATGAACCCATGTAAAGTAGAAGAAAGAGAGAAAAGGATATGATCATGGTTAAAACTACAAAGAGACAAGACATTACTAAGTTTAAGGGAACACGCCCCCAAACCAAGGATCTCAACTCGTACACAAAAAAAAGACAAAAAAATGTTAACTTACTAAGGTTCCAAGTCAGCTAGTTGAAGAGACCTCAATTAAGAAAATCTCTCAACCACTAGTATCAAACTCGAGATGTTATTGCAAAAGCATAAGTTTTCACATGGAAAGAATGAGAGCGAACATAAAAGATAAGATGAGACTTCATGATCCAATAAGCTCACAAAGTGTGTTATGCCTATGAAATCATGGAGGAGAGAGAAAGAAAACCATGAATGCCACATGCTATCAAATTGCGTTATGCTAGGTGATCCATGAAAGAGAGGAGGAAGAGTAAAAAATGGTCTAGTAAATTGTGTTATGCCAGTTCCACTCACACCAAGAGAGGGTTTTGGAGAAAGAGAGTTATTTATCTACCAAGCTAGTCAATTCATCCAAGGATAACCAAGAAAAGTATTGTATGCAAGGAAATATGTGAAAAATAATAGTCCAAGTAAAGCATTGTATCCAAGGAATCCCATTATATAGTGCACAAGGGCACAAAATAATGCACAAGGACATTAAAGGAACACGCGAAGGTGAAAAAGGATTAATAAATTTGTCATATAATATACACAAGGAGGCTGCATATATGCCCCCATCCTTAAGATGAAAATATAAATCTATGATGGTGTCTTAAGGAAAGACAAACAAGGATATCCACTTTCATATGATTTACATCTCAGACTTACATTCATATGCTTTATGTCATTTCTTGTTACATTTATAACATAATTCTATGAATGAAGATGTAGATTTAGGAATACCTTTCATTTTGCCTCTGCATACATTAGATGTGTGGCCTTGCTTTCCACAGTGATTGCATGTAAGCTTTCTTGGTCTTGAATTTGTATAGACATTCTTTGGATCAGTTTGATTTGATGATTCTCAATTCTAGGTAAAACCTAGACCGATATTGTTGTTGACTCTTCATTGTCCTTCAGAAAATTATCCATTCTTTTATTGCTTTCTTCAGCTTTCTTGATAATTTCATTATGTTGTTGATGAATTCTTATTTCATGTTTCAACTTTTCATTCTCATCCCTTAGTTCACTGATAGCTTCTATTCTTTCAATGAGTTCAACATTTAGTCTGTTTGCTTCTTGACTCATAAGAATAATCTGATTTGTAATCTCATGGTGATGCTCTGTAAGTCTTTGTATTTCAAACTCTTTTTCTTGTAGCTTTCCAGTGATCTTTCTTCTATCATCAATAGCTAGTGTTCTTTCTTGCTCAGCTTGTCTAGCATTGTTCATGACATCAATCATCCTTACCATATGTGTCTCTTGACTGAATTACAGAGATTTAACTTGTCCAGCCAGATGTAGATTGATTTCAGTTAGGCTTGTGATGTTTTCTTCTAATGTATATGATGATTTGCTTGTAGTTGATCCTGAAGACTCAAAGAAATCCGGTATCTCTTCCTCATGATAATCTATCTCATTACAACGAGATGCCATAATATTTCTTTCATCTAGCAGCTGTCTCATATTGATTTAGCTTCTTTATACTGTTCATAGAACATCTGAATTTCAATCTTTTTATTCTCAATATTTTTATCAAGTCTGTACTTCTCCATTGTATGATCTTTTCTCTTAAGCCTTTAATATTTCCAAGAAGAGACTTAGCTCTGATACCAATTGTTGGGATTAATGGGAAGTATGTACTAAGAGGGGAGGGGTGAATCAGTACCTCTAAAACTTTTGTATCCTTTAATCAATTAACCTTTGTAGTCAATTGTATATCCATTCAATCTGATCTATACTATCTTGATGTGAGTTATATCAATTCATAACATTAACATACATGTGAACATTCATAGAAACATTCATGAAAGTAATTTGACACATAACACAAGATATGATATCGCATAAAACTCTTGTAAGGAAGTAAAAACTGTGGTGGGGATGGCACCCACAAAATCTTCACTATCTGCAGATTGGAAGGGGCTAGTTAAGGCTTACAATTTTGATCACTTCTGATGATCTACCATGTTAAGAGTATCAGTGGAAACCTGTTAAAGTCTACTATGTTAAGAGCTTTAGCAACACTATTAAGTGTGTACTCGGTTAAGAAATTTGTTGTTGGACTGTTAAATCCACCTTCCTTGAAAGGATTTTTACACTTTGCTCCACTTGTTAGAATGGTAGAAAATTACAAATTGACCTAGTAAATGCAATCTCCTATTGCTGATATAGATCCAATTTAGTTTACATGAAAATATTATCACATAATTATGATTGAATAATACCTCTGATTCTCGGTATGCTCTGTTATTGGTTCTTGCTAACCAAATTCACCTTTTGCTATTCCTAATCTTAAAACTCTCAATCTGATCCATAGATGTGCTTGTTGGCTTCATTCATCTTCTCCTCTATATTCACATCATTAATAATGAATGATTGCATCATCTATTTATAAATGGATTGACTTCATCAAGTTTCGAGAAAAACAATGTTAACTCTAAGATCAGGTTTACAACTTGTACCTAGATCTCCTAGTCTATGTGTTTTAAATCAGTTAGACTGATTAAAGAACTTACATTCATGTTTCTTGTCCCAAAAGAAATGGATTTAAAACAAAATAAATATCCTATAAATAGAATACACTTGCTTTATCTGATGTGGAAGTCAGATCCACTTTTGCGGGCTGCAACTGACTTTTGGTACCTGTCTATCGGTCATGTTTGACTATCCTTTGGTTTTGTTCTATCGGTTTCTCTTTAACTGTCTTTTCATTCTGCACTTTATCTTGCATGTTGGGTTCCTCTATATCTTTTTGTTTTGTATTTTTGGTTTACACACTAAGTTGTGTCATCGGTTTTCTTTATACTTAGTCATCTTCGGTGATCTCTTAATATCTGATCTTTGGTTTGCTTTGTCTTGTCTTTCGGTGAATGCTTACCGAAAGTGTTGTATGCATATTAATGGAAAATTAATGTCATCACTTTCACCATCCGATGAGCTATAAATATTTCAGTTGTAGAGATAAAATTCTCTCGGTTGGTGTAGTAAACTTTGTTTATAATAACTTGTGAAGCATATCTAACAACAAGATCTATAATGGTTCTCATCTTAAGTGATCTTCCATCATGAGTAGCATCGATTAGAGCCTTAGCTTCATTATTTTTAACATTTTTAGTGTTTGGTACTTTTCCAAGATCACACAAATCAATATCTCTTTTCATGACATCTTTAGTGATCAAATGGTAATTGTCTTCAAGCCAACAAAAGTTGTTGTGAAAATAATTGATTTCCATTTTTACCCATGCATCATCTCCACAAAAATTTGGAAATAAATTGAAGACAACCAACTTCTTTTCCACCAAAACCCTAAATTATGGTTTCACCTTTCCATCTTTGATTGACAGTTCCTTTGCCCAAATCTCGCCAAGCTTGTAGTGATCAAATTCATTTAATTTACACTTCAGGTGAACTTGAACATCTTCAGAAGGAATGACACCATGTGGTATCCATGAAAAAAATCCAGACATGTCATTTTTCATCAATCAAAGTATAGGTAAACTCTCTAGCCATTTCCATGAGGTGAATTAAGAGATAATTGTAATGCTAATTTTGATTCTACCAAGAGAAATACTTCTAACCCTAGCTCACCTTCATCACTCTTCAGCTCTTCAACTTGTTTTTTGCAGTGCGCAAAATAACTGACGGCACATTGTATTTAAGGTATAATCTCGAGGTATTGAATTATTAAATGTGTCGTAAGTCCACTAACTCAACTTTTACCAAAAGGAATATTCACTTTTAAGTTCCTTCTACCGATAACTTCCTTATGAAGTAAATTTGACATGTTTTCACTTCTTAGGAAGGGAGACAAATACAAAGTGATTTATCCCCCTGACCAACAACTATGAGGCTGCTCAATTTTTAGAATTTACTTGTGCACCGGAGCTGGTGCTACCGTTCTCTTTCTTTAGCCAAATCTTCTTCATTTCCTCTCTGACCTCTTCCTTGTTAATTATTTTTTTCATTTTTTACCTTTCAACATTCACAGATCTATAGAATTTTGCAATATGTCCAACCTTGTTGCATTTGAAGCATCAATTATCCTGTTTCTTTTGCCTTGACCAGCACTGGTTAGCTTTATGACCATATAGAAAACATGTATAACAATATCTAGTAAACTTTTTTATATTACTAGATTTCCTACACTGACTTTATTTATGACCAAAAATGTTGTAGTTATACCATCCGCCGGTAATAGATTTATTATTCATATTAGTCCCACTTCTACAATTTACTGCTTTATGCCCCGATTTATTACATTTGAAACAATGAATATTAAAGGAATGTATACTTACCTGGGGTTTTGTCGAAGCCTCGCCTTTGTCTATTTCATTAGATGTGGTTTCATATTTACTTACCGAAGCCAAATTATCTTCTTCTTTGTGAGATCATTTACTGGTATTGCATCAAAGTCCTTTCTTATCTATCAGAGGTCTCTGAAGGCTCAATATTTCATTAAGTTTCTCATAATTGGTCTTGGTTTTAACTTGATTTGATTTGAGAGATAAGATTTCTTATTTAAGCTTTTGACATTCATCAATTTTTTTTCTTAATTATGTTAATCAACAACTTCTTGGTTTTTTCATCTTCTTCTTGCTTGGTTCTCATATTGGTGATAGTCTCATTTGCCAATTTGAGCTCATTATGTTGGGTAATTTTCCTCCTAATCCTTTATACCCATGAAACAAGTATGACCCTTTATGTTCCCAAACATTGACCAAGAAAGTAAAATAACAACAATAACAAGGTTTTTCTACCTTATACAATTTGAGCTCCACAGGCTCAGGTGGGTATACCTATCCTCTACTTTCAAAGATTCATACAAAGTTACAACTAAGAATATTCACAATGGATTTCTTACAAAGCACTTGTTCTGACATAGAATGAAACAATAAAAAATGATGAGAACCACACACCCTACTCATAAAATACTAGTTCCCTATCCTAGGGTATGAAGTCACTCTAAATGCAGAAAACCCCTAACAACAATGCCTGTCCAAGTACACTTGCTTGAACAACTTCTGGAAATGAATATGCCTTAAATATCACTCCACACTCATACAGTAAGTATAATCATGAAATTTGTAAATAACTTCATAAGATTCACTGGAATTATTCAAAGGGATTTAATTCTCTCTTTGAAAGAAACCCTGAAACAATTTCACAACCTTCCTTACAAATGGATGAATTGAAAAGTCCTTAACAGTTCAACTCAAATGAATACTAAAATTGAAAACAAAGACAATCACCATTAAAACCTTGAAATTCACAAATGAACTCATATATGTATTTCTCTCAAAACACTTAGTACATTCAAAAGAAACTCTAGAAAGGACCTCTGATAGTTTTAGTCTAATATCCAGAGCTTAAAACTTTTGTGGCTTAAATGTACCATCTCTATCATAAGACCAAAAAACCCCTCTTTATACCATCAGGATGCCACAAGCTTTGGACCGCCTCAGGGAAAACATAAACCCTAATACACAACCACCAAAGCTTAGGAAGAATGCCACCCACCCAAAAAATGATGAGATTTGACAAAAACTCATCTAGGGCTTCAAATTATCTACAAATCAGAAGAAAACCAAGCCCACCAACTCAGACAATAAATGTGACTTGATCCACCCAAAAGATCAGACCCTCACAACACAATACACCCAAATTTATGTCAACCCAGAGAACCAAGTTCATCCATCTACCCATCTGCAACATGAAATGCAACGCTGTGACCATTAAAACCCTCAGGATAAAAATAAAAATTTAATAAAACCTTCTAATAGTCACGTTCGCACGCCACCACTATCCAACGGTCTAGATTTAAATCCAACACCAAGTTTAAAAGATACTCGTCGATCTTCTTTAAAATTACCCGGGCACCAAGCAAAAAGGTAATTACTAGCTCGACCAACAATTTGACAACCAGCACATGGAAGGCCCCAATTAGTCTTTGAAACTTCCCATTCACCACCTCATATGTGTCGGCCCCATCAAACTTACTATTGATCCAAGACATGTGGCGAGATCTTGTGATCCCACGCCTATTATTCTCCCTGCAACTTTCTTCGCCAGATCATGAAGACCGTTAGATTTGGGCCATTGTTAATCCATTTTGATTTATCTAATCACTACGTGTCAAAACCTCTTGATCCTCCTAACTTTCTCTCTTTGCCTTACTCTAATGAAGGGATCACAAAGGCTCGACACTTGTCACCCTCAGGCCTGTCACTTCACTTCCTTCATTGCATTGGCCTGGACATGCATGACACTCTTGTCATTCTATGATCCTTCTTTCTCTACGTCACCATCCTTTGCAGGATCATGGGAAGACGTCAACTATCCACCCCGGACCCACTGCTTACATTTCTACCTATTCCATTTGGAACCACCTAATTCACTGCCACCTCCACCATATCATCTACCCACTCGGCCAACCTTGCCACATGTCATAATCTTGCAATCCCATGAAATTTCTTTCTCTATGTCATCATCCTTTGCAGGATTCAGAGAACGCATCGCCTGTCATCCAACCTAACCACGGGCCCACAAAGTTCTTCAAGTTGACCACCAATTGTCTGCCACTTAACCATGAATTCATGAACTGTCTGACAAAAGGCGTGTGCCTTTTTGGCACTTCATAATTATGTGTTGAGACATAAAAACATTAAGGTTTTCCCCAACATGGCCAATGTGGGACAAATGCCTTAAACATTTCTCAAAATAAAATAGGGTAGAATGATAGCTGTGAGTACTAGTCATGATTATTTGGTTGCAGAGGCATGGAAAGTCTTTTCCTTGAACTAATACATTATTCCTTCTCCTCTGCAGACCCTAAATCTAAAAAATGAGACCATGTGAACCCTCTATAGTCTGGTTTTCCACGGCTTGCATGGAAGATCTCTGTAAATTTTAACATGGTACTCTCTGAAAAATGAGAGTATCAATAGTGGCTTCAATTGAGGAAGGTTGATCACAAGATCAACACTAGAATTCAGCACTCTGGGACACAGACCAAGAACAAAAACCCTGAATACAAAAAACCCTAGAATATGTATAAATATACATCCTACTATGCACAGAAGAGAAAAACTATGAGAAGAAAGGCTTCAGGTATTTCCCATGCACTACAAATTCTTGCATCTCACCACTCAGGTTCTACAATAAGTATGAATCCTTTCCATGGCATTCCTAGGTAATAAAAGGGCCTAACCATAATGATTCAAATTTTCCATGCTTCCCCTTGTTATCTACTCTGGCATTCCATTAGAGCACCATGTCATCTATCTGGAACTTCCTCTCAGTTTCTCTCTTGTCAAACAAGTACTTTGACTACTATTGTATTTTCAAATTATGCACTTGTGTCACATGCCTTATTTCTTCCAACTCAACTAGTTGCATCATCTTGTCTTGCATAGGCTCTATCACTTCTACTTCTTCTTCTTACTGCAAGAACTTTTAAATCAGTAATAGATTATTTAGGGGCAGTCTTGCATGTGTTCCATAAACCTTTTCAAAATGGGACACCCCTATAGCCTTATTGATTGTTACCCTATCATCCCACAAAGCCAATTTCATCTTTGAGTTCTACGGCTTCTTGTTTTTTTCTAAGGTCTTCTTCATGATCTTCATTATGCTTTTATTACTTGGTTCAAATATTCATTCTCTTGTGGGTGATTACGCAAAGAGTAAGATATAAAAATACCATAAACCTCACAGAATTCCTTGAACTCTTCAGAATTGAAGCACATAGCATTATCAATCACCAATTTGATAGGCACACCAAATCTGGTCAAAATGTTATCTCTTAAGAAGTTTATAACCACTTTACTGGTTTCCCTTTTATTTGGAACTACCTCAATCCACTTGTTGAAATAGTCAGTGGAAACTAATATTCAACTGTGACCTCCACTTGACTTCTCTGCAAACTCACCAATAAAATCAATGCCCCATTGGGCAAAAAGATCCTCTACTGATATTGGATTTAGCAATAATGCTCTTGAATACTTCAACTTAGTAGAGAACCTTTGGGATGATTCACACTTATGGCCAAATTTATGAGTGTCCCTAAACAAGAAAGGATAATAAAATCCAGTCCTGAGTATTTTATGGGTAGTAGTTATTGAAGAATACTGGCCTCCACAAACACCACTATGTGTCTCATTTAAAGCCTTCTCATACTGTGTTTTGTCTAAACATAATAAAAAATCCATCCTTGTTCTTCCAAAATAGATCACCTTGAATAAGTACATACCTCTGAGTCTATATTCTTAGAGTTCTCTAATTATCTGTCATACCTTCTAGACACTTCCAGTATTTTTCAAAAATATACTATGTCAGTATACCAAGGTTGCATCTCACTACTAGTATGCATTGTATTTGATGTTTGAACACTGTTGATTTGGATTAAATCTATATTTGTATCTATCATAAGCTTTTCTAATCCCAAACCCCTAACCAACTTTGTGATTTGGATCTCCAAATTAAATTCTTGAACTCTATTGATCCTTCTGCACCTCTTTCCAGTGACTTCAGACTAAGATAGAATGTCCTTCACAGTAGCATGTGGAACATAAGCAATAAAATTTTCACAAACTAAATAAGGCATGAAAGCCTTAACTTCCTTGACTAAATCATATGCTTGTTTTTCCATTATTTCATAATTTAATTATGTAGCCTGCAAGGATATACTAAAAAATGCAATAAGATGTTCAAACCCTTCTTTATCCTTTGGTAACAAAACTTTTGCAATGGTATGGAATGATGCAAAAGAAAAGAGAGAAAAAATCCTCTCATAGTTAGGAGACTTTAACACTGGTGCTTCCTAAATTACGATTTAATCTTGTAAAAATCCTGTCGAGCTTCTTCATCCCAACCAAATTTAATATCCTTCTTTAGCAACTTGACAATTGGCTCTACAGTTTCTGCAAAATTTACAATAAATCTCCTTACAAAGTTTATCTTACCCAGGAAATACTACACACCCTTGATATTTTCTGGAGCTAACACCTCATTGATGGCTTCAATCCTTTCAGGGTCAATTCTGACTCCCTCTTCTGACACTATGTGTCCCAATAATTTACCCTGTGTCACAACAAATTGACACTTTTTTGGGTTTAGTGACACTCCATATTCTAAAGCCTTACCAAAAATATTTTCTAAATGCCTACAATGGTCTTCATCATTCCTTGAGTATGTAGTTAGATCATCCTTGATTTACTACCATAATCACATTAATCAAGTTTATCCTGATAAAATTTTCAAACTCAAGCATATATAATCATTTTGGGCAAGTATCCCTCTTTGCAAGCACATTTCAAGGAAATTATCCAGTCTTTGTTCCAACTACAGTTGCAGTTCCATTTCTAGTTGGGAAAGAAGCCTTTCAATAAGGAAAAAGTTTGTAATTCATTTTTGGGAGTTATTTATTCTTGTATTTTGGCTTTGCAAATCAAGATGACATTGTAACTCTTAGGAGCATTATCCAATTTTGTATGCAATCTCCTTTTAGATTCAATAAAAAGAAGCAGTTGCTTCCTAGATAATTTTTGTCTCAGTATTGTGATGAATATTTTGATATGTTCATTGTGATTTTCTTTTCAAATCCTTTGAAAGTATCACATTTATGCAATGTTAGGACAAGAGAGCTCATGATAAATGCAGGTGATAAGTTGTGTTAATGAATCTTCAATGGATTAGAGTTGTGAAAACATCATTTTCCTTCAGATAAGACTGAATCTAAACCATCTTATAATTTTCTTGTGCATTGCATGTCCTAGTTTGGTGTTGTGAATGATCAAGGTATTTTATAGGAATGCATTGTGAGTTAGTACAGCTAATTAAGCTTATCAATAGTTTGGTGAACATCTCTTGGTAGTTTTAGTATTTATTTACAAGAAGTATCTTCCCCTTTTCCTATCAAGAGTCAGTAGCTTTAGGAGAATTTTAAAGGGAAGTTTACCCATTAATTCGGAGATTGATCCTCATTCAAGCATACCCAGAGGCTGATGGTCATTCCACGTTACACAGGTTTGTTGAGTGTTACTTAACATATGGGTCGCAAACCTAATTGATAATAGTTGCATTGATAAATTCATCATTCATCATGGTGCAGGAGCACCTCTAGAGACAACACTCATGGAATTCCACATGTCAAAAAATAGCTAAATAGTAGTCAGTAAGGGTGTGTAATAAGGACCCAATTTTGTAAGGCCATTGACATGAGTAGCACACATAAGCCCTCATGATCAAATTGGTCAAAAGAGGTCCATGATAGGGTATATTTGATTTTGTTAAGTTCTTAGGGTGTTTTGGGATCAAAATGAACCAGTTGGTCAAGATCACAAAAGGTTTAGATGCATTATGAACACAATTGTAAAATTTACACTATTGGCATAACTTACTCCGATGAAGTGATTGGGGATCAATAAGTCTCCAAATGTGCTACCTAGATGGAACATGTTATCTTGATGATCGATGTATGTTACTCTGATGAAGTGATTGGGGATTGACAAGTCTCAAAATGTGCTACCTCGATGGAACATGTTATCTCGATGATCGATGTATGTTACTCTGATGAAGTGGTCGGGGATCAAAAAGTCTTAAAATGAGCTACCCCAATGGAACATGTTATCCTGATGATCGGTGTGTGTTACTCAAATGAAGTGACCAGGGATCAGCATGACTGGAAATGTGCTAACCCGATGCCCAATGAAGCCATCGGGAGTCGGTGTGACTAGAATTCTATTTGGATTATGAGGAGATGAAATGTTCGGGATGACCTACCTTGATGTGTTTGTGTCATTTCACCTTATTTAATGTTCACTAATATTTGGAATTCTTTGGGCTTTAGGAAGAAGCTGCAAATATATCTGGGGAAGGTGATGAGTTTTAGAGAGTTCGCAATAGCTGTAACAAGTGAGAATAATGTGGAATAGATGGTCTTTTGAAATGCAAGCAAACTAATAAATAATGGCAATATAAAATTGTGGTTTTTCCTACACATTTGTTTACTCTGCACTTTATGTCTATGAATGGATGTTTAATACTGCACTTTAGGATATAATTCATTTGATTTTTTTGAGTTATAGAGTAGTCGTAGCGTATCAACAATTTGTTAGTATCTGATCAGAACTACCTGAGTAGAAGGCTTCAGTCTATCATGTCGCTGGCTTGAGTTTCCACCACTGGAGCACCATGACCATTAGGGAAATGCAAGTAGAGACAATGTGCAATAAAGTTCTTTGTACGGGAAACTTGTTTTCTGAAATTTCCTACAAGCACTTACAGGGTATCTCTATGTGACTAGCTCTTTTAAGACATTGGAGATTTCATAGATGCAATAGGGGATTAGTAAGGATCTTATCACACAAATGTTGTGAGGTTAAGAACATGACAAATGAGTCTTGAGTCACCTTGGATCAAATAATTCAACTTGGATTGGCCTTAGTAGAGTGGGTGTGGGAAGAAAACCAACTAGTTTCTCGCTTGGCTCTACATCATATTAGTATCAGAGCATAGGAGAATCCTTTGAGAAAAGGAGTTAAGTATATGTCAAGAAAAGAGTCAAAGGGAGAGTTGAACACAATGCCTCCTAAAGTGAAAAATGTAGAGCTTACAAAAAGGATTCAAAAAAATGAAGAACAAAACCGTTCGTTGATGGTAGAATTGGAGAAGTTGAAGGGTAAGATAAAAAAAGGAAGAGGATGATTGCTCAAGAAGTGGGAGGAGGAGTCTCGTAGGCACGATGAGGACATTCTTGCAATACAAAGGCACTTCCTAAAGGCCCTCAAGTCTATGGGAGGGAAATCCATATACAGTAAATCACATATTCCTATTTTTTTGTGGGAAATTGGATGATGACAATGCCATGGATTGGATAGAGTCCTTAAACAACTACTTTGAGTGTGAAGAGGTTCCTGAGAACCAAAAGTAAAGATATCCAAATCCAAGTTGAAGAGTGCAGCCCTTACTTGGTGGAATTTTGTGCAAGGTGAAAGAGTGAAGGAAGGAAATAATATGATATCTACTTGGAGGAAAATGGTTTCAAAGGTTAAAGAGATCTATATGCCTAAGGAGATCTATATGCCTGAGGACTATGAAGTGAAACTTCATAGAAGGAGACAAAATTTGAGCCAGAAAGAGATGGATGTAAACACATATACCAAGGAATTTCAAAAAGTTGGTATAAGATCTAGGGAAAGTATAAGTGAAAGTGAGAAAGTGGCTAGGTATTTGAATGGTCTTAGAATGTACATATAGGATGAACTAAACATGTTGAGCCCTGATATAGTCCATAATTTGTTTCAAATAGCATTAAAGGTGGATGAGAAAAACAAAAGGAGACAAGAGTGGAATAGTAAAGGCAGAGAAAAAAACTTCAGAGGTAGAGGTAATACTCAGGGTAGAGGACATAGTCCTAGACTGCATGGAGAGTAGAAAGTTCACATGGAGAAGGAAGATCATGAGGAAAATTTAGAGGGAGAAGGCCTAATTATAGAGAGGGATTTGGAGAAAGGAGTTCAAAACCTTTCAGATGTTATAACTGCAACCAAATAGGTCATGGTGCAACCAAGTGCCTAGAGAAAAGAGGATTAAGCTCCAAGGGAAAGAGGAGAACACATTTGGTTAAAGGCACTAATTTTTAGAGTGTTAATTTGCCTGACTCTTATGGAATTCCAGAGAGAGGAAAAGCCTTGATGATGAAGATAACATTGTTGAAGGTACCAAGCAACATTGAGCCACCACAAAGGAAGACACTCTTCTAGACCACATACAAAGTAGGAGGAAAGGTATGTAAGGTTATAATAGATTCCAGTTCAACTAAAAATTTGGTATCATTAGAGATAGTAGAAAAATTGAAGTTGAGAAGAATTCCCCATCCATTCATATACAAAGTTTCTTGTCTTACTAAGGGAAAGAAAAACTTGGTGGAGGAATTCTTGGGTTGAGTTTCAGATACATGCATACAAAGATAAAATTATGTTTGATATTGTTGAAATGGATTCCTTCCATCTTATTTTTGGAAGATCATGGAGATATGATCTCAAGGCTCATCATGATGGACAAAAGAATACTTACTCCATCACCAAAGATGGAAAGGTGATTGAATTAATACCCCCACTTGATAACAGTGAAGAACAAAGAGAGAAGGAGGCAAAGATTAGGATTTTAGAGGGAAATAACCTCCTTAGGGTGATCAAGGATAAAGATACACCATGTTTTGCATTGATACCAGTACCAATACAAGAAGAAGAGCATACTATAGATGTGGGAGCATAGAAAAAGAAGGTGACAGTCCCTAAAGAGGTGAAGGGAATATTGAACAAATACAAGAAGATAGTTGCAAATGAATTTCCAAAGACCCTACCACCAATGGGGGAGATAAGCCATTGCATTGACTTCATTCCTGGTGCCACCTTACCGAACAAACCTGCATACAAAATGACTCCACAATAGAATGAAGAAGTTGCAATGTAGGTTCAAGATCTTCTTGATAAGGGCTTGATAGGGAAGAGGTTGAGCCCTTGTGCAGTTCTAGCAGTCTTAGCACCAAAGAAGGAGGGAACATGGATAATATGCACTATTCACGAGCCATCAACAAGATAACCATTAGGTACAGATTCCCTGTGCCTAGAATATAAGATTTGCTTGATTATTTAGGTGGTGAAAGATACTATTCTAAGATTGATTTGAAAAGTGGCTATCACCAGATAAGAATTAGGGTAGGTGATGGTTGGAAAACTGCTTTTAAAACCAATTAAGGTATGTATGAGTGGAGAGTAATGTCATTTGGGTTATCTAATGCCCCTAGAATGTTTATGAGGCTCATGAATGAGGTGTTGAAAGAGTTCACTGGTAGGTTTTTCATAGTGTATCTTGATGACATTTTTGTGTTTAAAAAAACACGAGAGGAGAACCTAAAACATTTGGACATGGTTTTGAAGAGTCTAAATGAGGATAAATTGATGATAAGCATGGAAAAGTGTGTGTTTTTGTAAGAAGAACTGACTTATCTTGGGTTTGTGATTTCCAAGGGGAATCTAAAAATGGATTCTGATAAGGTGAATGTCATTCTCACATGGCCAACTCCTAGAACAATTGGTGATGTCAGAAGCTTGCATGGTCTTGCTACCTTTTATAGTAAGTTTATTAGGAATTTAAACCATATTTTTGCTCCCATGTTAGAAATCATCAAAGGTGGATGAAAGTGCAAATTCTCATGGACTACGAAGGCAGATGAAGTATTTGAAATGTTGAAACAAAAGGTATCACAACAACTTGTTCTTACCTTACCTGATTTTAACAAAAAAAATTAGATTGAATGTGATGCAATTAATTTGGCAATAGGTGTAGTACTCAGCCAGGAAGGTAAACCAATGGCATTTTTTAGTGAAAAATTAAATGATGCTAAGAAGAAATATTAGTCCTATGACTTGGAAATGTATCATTGGCTCGATCCCTAAAGAAGTGGAGACATTACTTGCTTCCAAAATAATTTGTTGTGTATACAGATAATCGAGCCTTAAGTTTCCTAAATAGTCAGGAGAAATTGAGTCACATGCATATGAAATGGGTTGAATCAATCCAACCCTATACATTTGTACAATCAAACACAAGAAAGTTTTTGCCAATAAATTTTGTGATGCTCTTAGTAGGAGGACATTAAAGATGTCTAAAATTCAGTTAGAAAGTATGGGGATTGAATCACTAAAAGGTATGTATGTTGATGATGAAGACTTCAAAGACATATACAAGGTATGTTATGATTTTGACAATAGATACCATTTGGAATTTTCTGATTATTTGATCCAATATGGTCTTCTTTTAAAAAGGGTGTCAATTGTGCATTCCCAAGTGCTTAATGAGGGATAATATAATCAAGGAGAAACACAATGGTTGCACGGGGGGACATTTTGGGTTAGACAAAACCCTTGAATTGGTAAGAAGGTTCTGTCACTGGCCTAAATTGCAGGCAGATATCAGAAATTTTGTGCATTCATGTATGGTGTGTCAGAAAGCCAAAGGTAAAACAATGAATGTAGGAATATATCATCCCCTACCAATTCCTTCCAGACTGTGGGAAAGTGTGAGCATGGAATTTGTGATGGGTTTTTGAAGAACTCAAAAAGGATTTGATAGCGTTTTTGTGGTTGTTGACAGGTTTAGTAATATGGCACACTTCTTTCCATGTAAGAGTACAAGTGATGCTTCTTATGTTGTAGATCTTTTCTTTAAAGAGGTGGTGAGAATACATGGACTTCCTTTAAACATTGTGTCCGGTAGAGATGTGAAGTTTGTAGGACATTTTTGGAGGACTTTGTGGAGGAAGCTAGGCAAAGTTTTGTCCTTTAGTTCATCATATCACCCCCAAACTGATAGCCAAACTTAAGTGGTTAATAGGACATTGGGAAATTTGTTAAGATACCTCACCAAATAGTATGGAGAAAAGTTGGATTCCATTCTACTTCCACAAGCTGAATATGCTTTTAATGATTTCTTCAATAGAGGTACAGGAATCATCCCATTTTAGATAGTGTATGGAATGAATCCAAGAGGGATATTGGAATTGAGATACTTTCCATAAAAGGAAAATATTAGTGCTCATGGCGAAGAATTTTCTACATGAATTAAAGAATTTCAAGATAAACTTAGAAAGACATTGCAGAAGAACACATAGAAGTATAAGGAGCATGCTGATAAGAAAAAGAGAGATGTACAGTTTGATGTTGATGATTTGGTATAGAAAAATATGAAGAAAGAGAGGTTACCCAAGGGGAAACATAGAAAACTAATGATGAGGAAAGTAGGACCATGAAAAATCCTTTAGAAGTTTGCCAATAATGCCTATGAACTACAACTACCTTCAAACATTGGTATATCTCATATTTTTAATGTGGAAGACTTAACACGATTTAAAGGTGATGTACATGTAGGTGATTCAATGCAAGTAACTGATCAAGAAGAAATTATGAAGGAATTTCCACTCCAAGAACCCCCAAAGCTTGAGAAGATCCTAGATACCAAAATTGTGAAGAAAACAAGGAACAAAGTCTACAAGGAATACCTTGTTAAATGGAGAGAACTCCCTTAATCAGATGTTGTATGGATGCATGAAGATCAGATAAAGAAACATGATGCAACCATGCAGGAAATCATCTCAAGTGGACTTGAGATTCAATCACCTGGGGAGTATGGTGCAGTATCACCTCTAGAGACAAAACTCATGGAATGCCATGAGTCTAAAGATATCTAAATAGGAGTCAGTAAGGGTGTGTAATAAGGACCCAATTTTGTAAATCCATTGACATGAGAAACACACATGAGCCCTTATGATCAAACATGTTGAAAGAGGTCCATGATAGGGTAGATTTGATTTTGTTAATTCCTTGGGGTTTTTTGGAATCAAAATGAACCAGTTGGTCAAGATCACAAAAGGCCTAGATGCATTTTGAACACAATTGTAAAATTTGCACTATCGACATAACTTACTCCGATGAAGTGATCAAGTATCGAAAAGTCTCCAAATGTGCTAACCTAATGGAACATGCTATCTTGGTGATCAGTGTATGTTACTCCGATGAAGTGATCGGGGATTGACAAGTCTTAAAATGAGATACCCCGATGGAACATGATATCCCGATGATCGGTGTGTGCTACTCTGATAAAGTGACAAGGGAATTGACATGATTGGAAATGTGCTAACCCGATGCCCGATGAAGCCATCAGGAGTTGGCGTCACAAGAATTTTGTTTGGCTGATGAGGAGATGAAATGTTTGGGATGACCTATGCTGATGTGTCTGTGTCATTTCACCTTCTGTAATGGTCGTTGGCATTTGAAATTCTTTGGGCATTAGAAAGAAGTTGTGGATATACCTAGGGGGAAGGTGATGAGTTTTAGAGAGTTCACAATAGCTGTAACAAGTGAGAATAGTGTGGAACATATTATCTTTTGAAATGTAAGCAAACTAATGAACAAAGGCAATACAAAATTTTGGTTTTTCCTACACATTTGTTTACTCTGTACTTTCTATTTATGAATGTATGTTTAATGTTGTAATTTAGGATATAATTCATTTGATTTTTTTGAGTTATAGAGTTGTCATAGGGTACCAACAGTCTGTTAGTATCTGGTCAGAACCACCTGAGTAGCAGGGTCTAGTCTATCATGTATTTGGCTTGAGTTTCCACCATTAGAGCACCACGACCATTGGGGAAATGCAAGCAGAGATAGTGTGCAATAAATTTCTCTATAGGGGAAACATGTTTGCTGAAATTTCCTGCAAGCACTAGTTGGGAATCTCTATATGACCGACTCTATTTAGACATTGGAGATTGCATAGATGCAATAGGGGATAAGTAAGGATCTTGTCACACAAATGTTGTGTGAAGTTAAGAACATGACAAATGAGTCTTGAGTCACCTTGGAACAAATATTTCAACTTGGATTGGCCTTAGTAGAGTAGGTGTGGGAAGAAAACCATCTAGTTTCCCGCTTGGCTCTACATCATATCAATTCATCACCAATTGCCTCTCCACCATCATCACCACCGTATGTGAATATGGCTCCACATGATTGACATAAATGGGGTAGAACTCGAGCCCTCGAAGACTCACCCGTCTCACTCTGAACTAAAGTATTGACACACTATATGAGGGTTCGAGTTAGTGTACTAATGGTGGATAGTGTGTCCACCTCAATGTATTCTTTCACAATGTAGGGAACAATAACGTGGTGGACATCCGGTTTGGAAGTGGGCATCCTGACTATGTTAGGGTCATGTTGTGCCACCAGTTTGTCAAACGCCGACCCCCAACCTCTACTCTAAAATTCTAACGTATTAAAATAATTTGGGATCTCATTGAGGACAAACTCACAATATATTTTACTCAAAAAATATAATGGAACCTCATGATTATTACAAGGAGGGCTATCAAAAAATATCCACAATCTATCCAAAAAATTACTTTTTATTCCTTCATGGTTGCACCAATGGATTGGAAACCTGCTACAATTAGTTTTCAGAGCTAAATTCATTTTAGGATGTGTAAAGATCTTACAAAGGTCACCTTTGTATATATTTTTCTTTTTTACTTCCTCGTATGATAATTTATCTACATAGTATTGTCTTTGATCCTCTCTTTTTATTACCATATATTTAGTTGCCCACTAACAGCCTCTATAATGAATTGGCAAGTAATGCCCTTTCGAGATTTTTTTCAATAGATTCTTTCAGCCTGTCAATCAAAGACTCTAATTGATTTTTTTGTTCTCTATTTGGTTCAAACAATTTTGGCGTGTCTCTAGTGCAATTTTTTCAATTGATGGAGGCAGTTGAGGTGGATTTTTTTCATTAGCTTCATCATGAGGAGGTCGAGGTGGATTTTCTTTATTAGCTTCATCATGAGGAGGTTGAGGTAGATTTTCATTTGTTGAAAGTATAAACAAAATTTAATTTAAAACCTTATTTAAACATATATTTTAACAAAACAAGAAGCTAAAAATGTAAAATAACTCACCTCTTCGACCTCCTCAACCTATTTGATGTCTTGGTAGCATTTATGAGATGATCAAACACACAATAGGACAAAATAATGCTCTTCAAATTGCATACACCCTTTCTAAAGGGTATTTTTCTCCTCCAAGTCGCGACTATAAAACAAAATGGCCGCATAGGGTTTTAAAATTTGATTTTATATTTAGTTTTTTATAATGAGGTGTATGCCATAGGGTATGTGCAAGATGATGAGGGGCCAAACTATGCCCTTAAGTGGCAATGAAAAATTAGCAAATCAGGGTTAGTCAACTTGACATGAAAATTTGAACTAGCGATCAACCTAATATCAAAAAGTTGTAAGAATAAAATATGTAGAAAATTGAATGACGTTTCTAAAATACTAGGCTTTTTCTGAAAAAAATTAAATATGATTGGTGAAAATAATAGATTTCAATGCAGTAGTACAAAAATTTTAGGAAAAAAATAAGAAGTAGGTGTATGTCTGACCACCTTAATCAAAATCAAATGATAATATTTTTTTATAAGATTTTATATATAAGTAGTAGACTCATGCCCATATGTGACCTATATTTTTTGTAATTTTATTCCAAAAAAAAATTAATTATTAATTTTCTGCTACAATGTTTTCAAAATAAAAAAACTCCCGTGTCTGACCACCTTAACTCGTTGAAAAGTTTAAAAAATTAAAAAAAAATTCCCTTATAGTAGGCGAAGCATAGAATGTGACGCATTTTTCAGATTTCAAAAATGTTATACCGTTTGAAAGTTATAGTTATTTTTCAATCAGTATATAAATCAGCACTTTAGAGGTAACTCAATTAGAAAATAACTAATAATTACTTACCGAATTCAAAATTTGATAGCAATTATATCGATAGAAAGTTGATAATCTCGTTAAGATACCCTTTTTGTTTCATCAAATTTGGGTGAAAAAAGTCGTCAGCTACATGGTCGAAATCTGGAACTCAGAGAAACAGGGGAAAAACATGTTTTTGTGACATTTTTAGAGTTGACCATGTAGGTTTGGTGTACAATGCAATACGGAGCCTAATCGGGTACCCAAAAATGACAGCAAAATTTTGATTTTTAAATTTTCCTCCCCTTTCTCCCTCTTAAATTTTTTCCCCTCCCCTTTCTCCTTCCTAATTTTCCCTCCCATTTCTCCCTCTTTCATATGATATATTATATATCAAAAATTATATATTAGATTATGTATTATATATATTAAATATTATATAATATCTATATATTTTAAATATTATATAATATATATTTTACATTAAATATTATATAATATATTAATATTAAATGTTACACTATATATCATATATTATATATTATTTTATATGTTATATATTAATATGTATTTTATAATATATCACATAATATCTTCATATTTAAATTGTATATATATATATATATATCTATATATATATATATATATATATATATATATATATATGTATTCTATATTCTATATTAAATATTATTGTATATATAATAAAATGAAGTATAATATATATTATATAAGACATATTAATATATAGGTTAATTACACCAGTATAAGGCATCCAAAAGGTTTCCAAAGGGGTCCTAGAGGGTTCCTAGGGGTCCTAACGCATGAGAAGGTGTACTTGGACCCCTTAGGTCCCTCTGTAACCCATGGGGACACATTAGAACACTCAAGTGTGTCTCAAGGGGTCGTAAGACCCCTTGGGATACACTTGGGTGTTGAAATGTGTCGAAAGGGGTCATGGGCACTTCCTAGGGGTCCAAACGCATGAGAAGGTGTACTAGAACCCCTTACGTTCCGCTATGACCCCCGAGAC
>MU227856.1:1672967-1688297 GCA_018584345.1 Thuja plicata
CCTAGTATGCCTTATCACATGTTAGGACCCCTAGGAAGTCCCCATGACCCCTTTTGACACATTAGAACACTCAAGTGTGTCCCAAGGAGTCGTAGGACCCCTTGGGACACACTTTAGCATTTCAATGTGTCGAAAGGGATCATGGAGAATTCCTAAGGGTCCTAACACTTGATAAGGCCTACTAGGACCCCTAGGAAGTTCTCATGACCCCTTTTGACACATTGGAATGCTCAAGTGTGTCCCAAGGTGTCCTAGTACACCTTATCACATGTTAGAATCCCTAGGAAGTCCCCATAACCCCTTTCAACACATTAGAACACTCAAGTGTGTCCCAAAGGGTCCTGCAACCCCTTGGGACACACTTGATCATTCCAATGTGTCGAAAGGGGTCATGAGGACTTCCTAGGGGTCCTAGTAGGCCTTATCACACATTAGGACCCCTAGGAAGTCCCCATGACCCTTTTCGACATATTGGAATGCTCAAGTGTGTCCCAAGGGGTCTTGTTGATGGGACTTTGTGACCAAGTCCGCCAACAGATGTAATTTATCACCAGGTACCGGGGCATCGACCAACTTTGCCTGTAAAGGTTATTCAGAGAAATGAGATTCTTAGGGCCTTCAAACATCTAAGAGTTGGGTCTCAACGGTTCGGGGGATCGGTTGGGAGTGTGACTTTTTTGTTCGGGGGGATAGCTAGTTATCTTGGCTTGTCTACTCCAGGGATTTAGGTAAGTGAGGTTTCCTGCAAGCATTTGTTAGTTACCAAATAACTTTAAAAGATATGCCAGAGTTAGAAGTATTCCATCTATCTATATTCATGCAAATACATTTAAAATATCAACCAAGCTCTAACATGCTACACTAAAATACTGAATGCACGCACAACCATCAGTTCATATGTATTCAATAGCAAGGAGAAAGAAGGTCGTTAATCTACTTAAAACATTAGATCAAGGGACATAAGAAACATATAGAAAGAAATAATACTAACTCAGAGATCCAGAGACCAACAACAGCATTGCGAGAATCCTTCCTTCTTCATTAATGGTCTTTCAGCGTCACTGGTAAGTACAATAACAACTCTAGGGGAGCATCTATCTATTGAAATTTTCTAAGGACTAAGGAGCATTGAGCTCTGCAACTACTAAAATGAAGATGTTGAGAGTGCTATAGCTATGGACTGCAAAATCATCAATTTTGCTGACCCTTGGAATGAGGTCGGACTTATTATTTATACACAAGTTTTACCCTAAAACTAACCTAATCCAATTTACACTCAATGAATAAAATACAATTTCCGGTGGCCGGTACTACCTGAACCATGCTACAAAGACCTCAAGACAGAAAAGGTCTAACATGTCAGAAGAATGAAATAAGAAAGGAGGAGTGGAAGAATTAGCCTCGAGAAGAGAGCCAGAAGGAGAAAATAAGAAATGCAATCCCCTAGGGATCGAGGCTACATGCCTCATCAATGGAAAAGTAGCTCCCTATCTCCGATGCACTAGGTGTTATGGTGGAGCGATGCCTTGGGAAGACCACCTGTTAGAACCTCCTTGTCAAGCTGACGTGCCTTGCTGGGGTTACCCACCCTCTGACACCCTTATTAACTGATTTGAAAGTGACTGGTCACCCTTGGGATCTAGGACACGGGTCACTTTAAAGAATTCAAGAAAATTGGATCCAGAATTTTGGGATCCGAAATCTTGCGCCCCCAAAGAATAAATAATACAACATATGCATGGTCAATGGAATTCTCCGAACTCTAGAGAACCTTATTGTTCCTTACTATTTTTTAATGCTTCTAATACTTGGCTTACGCCTTCTTCATCTATGTTCCTAATGATGTCCCATCGACTGCGAACAACCTCCAACTTTTCTTCAACCTCTCCGGCCCCATTCTAGAACTCATCTACCATCTTCACAGCATCATGTGCCCAGATCATCATCTTGGATAATCTCGATAACTTACCCTGGTCAAAATCTTTGGCAACCAGATACAGGGACTCCATTCATTCATCAAATTTTTTGAGGACGTAGTCCTCTAGGGTACACGTCCTGGTGGTGAAGGGATCAACTTGCGATACTCCAACTACAAATGCCTGAAATAGGCCCAAGGGATATTAGGTCGCGGTCACATTTTCTTTTATGGCCTTAACCAGTTCCTTGCATACCTTGATTTTGAGGCCAAGTATGGAGTACTGGAGGGAATCATATGATTTGTCTCCCAAAATTTCTTCCTCTCTGATGACTTCCTCTTTGGATTTGCAAATTTCTTCCAACCCGGCCTTCCATTTTTCATATTTCTCTAAGTCTTTCTCCCATACAAGAGTGGATCCATTTGCTTGGCTGATGAGGATGTTGAGCTGATAAATATCTGGGAGGGACACCGCTAGAAATTGTCTTATGGCAGCTATCTACTTGGTGGCCCACCCATCCACAGCCTATGCTTTCTTCTTCGTGGCCTGGAGAGAATCCATGTCACCTTGTGCAAGCGGTAATTCAGAGGAAGAGGCTTCCGGCTGGATCTCGGCCAAAGGCTTTGTAAGTTCTGCCAGAAGTGCGAGGAGATTGGAATTGGTCTCTCTTTCCTCCTTTAACTTCTGGCCCTGTTTAAGGTATCGGGCCTCCACTACATTGGTGGCCTCTCTTAGTAGGTCCAGTTCACCCTGCTTATCTCTTCTCCCCATTTCCACTTGTGTGATTTTGTAATCTTTGGACCTTATAGCCACTGCATCTACATCTCAAGGAGGTGTTGCGATAGTCACAACTGTGTTTCCTGTTGGACCAGTCCAGAGGGCATGAACTGTCTGCACCTTCTTAGGCTTCTGAGCCTTTGTATTTTAGGCCATCATTTCGGCCAAGGAGAGTGGAACACCTGATGTGACCACCAGGGCCTTTTTTTTCTCGATTCTACTAGCCAATAGGGTGGCTGGGGTGGCTTTGCAGTTAAGACCTATGCATTAGGATTCCTTTTATAATGTGACGGTGAGTTCCTAGAATGTACAGTGTCATTGGGCTCCTTTATTTATCTAGTTCATGTTCTTTCTCCCGCTCTCCGGAGGCCTCAGTATTATCCACCATGTTGGCATCCTCTTTTGTGATATCCAGAACTTCTCCTTCTCTAGCATCCTTACCACCTGTATATTCGGGGACTTCCTCATCCCTCCCAGCATCATCTGATCTAACATTTACATTTTCTGGGATATCCCAGTCATTCTGATGCTGTTGTTTGTCTGCCTCATTGCCCTCATCTGCTAGAACATTTTCCTCCATTGGAATATATTCTGGAGGTGGGTGAGGTCTCTGGCAAAAGTTTAACAATGCGGCTACCTTTACTACGTCACCAAATGTGCTCTACGGTGTTTGGTCACCCGGAGTAACCAAAGGCTTTTGGAGCATGATGAATTGGGGTACGATTGATCCCATGGATCCGGTTTCCCCAACCATCGACTGCTCATCTGTGGTTTTCCTTGGTGTATCTTCGACCCCTTGGACCGGTGTCTTCTCCTACTCGGGCTCCCTTGGTATTTCATCCCGGACCTCCTACTCCGCAAAAACCTCTTGTTCTAGAATCTCTTCTTCTATGGGGATCTCTCCTTTATCTTGAGCGATGATCTCTTCAACTGCGTGATCAATATCCTCATGCAAATTCATGAGTTCATCTTCCCCAAACACATCATCAAAATCATCGTGTGGGGGAGGGATGTCAAGAATATCCTCAAGTTTGAGGGAGTCTGAACTAACATCAACTGGAGGCATATCTGGCATACCGAGGCTGGCGATGGTGCTTGGAGTGGGGGTCACCTTTTTCTTCTTCTTTCTCAGCAATGGGACCCCGGTCTCCAAAATACTGGTAGACTCTGCCTTGACGAAAGTCTGTCTGCTCATCATTGCAGCTAATGACGGGGATCCCACTAGGTGAGCGGATGCCATTGGAGTCACGAGGAGACCGAAGGATACTTGCGTGCTTATCTACAGGCTAACCAACCTTTTTGACTCCATTTGTTTTGTAGTTGTACCATTATGGGGGTTGGGCTTTGGGGAGGTTCCTTAGCCAGGGTACCCTCTTTTTCTTTCCCCTTACTTGTGCTAGGCCCGATGGCATCAGCGAAAGTTGAAATGGACCTTCAGACAATCAATCCCTTTCGGGTGCTTTTGGGATGCACCCAGGAAAAATACTTGTGACTAGCCTCCAAAATAGGGTGGCATACCCCCTCAATTGTCAAGTCTTCTAGGGTGGTCTAATCCACCAGAGGGAGATCCAACTTGTCTAACCCCTATCCTTTGTATGCTGGGTCCTCTAGCGGCCCATCATCTGAAAAACCCTTCAGAAAATTCTGAAGTTCAAGTGTCTTCATGAGTCCCTTGGACATCCACAAATGTTGACGGGCCCAGAGATCAAAACTGTCCTGGCAGTCCACACAAAAATCTTCAATATCTTCTTTGTGTGGCAGGGACACCCAGGGAAGCGCTAAGGCAATCTTGCCTAGAGGATCATAATTTTTCCTAGTGTGGCAGAATTCCACCAGTCCCAGGTTCTTCAATTCACTATCTACATCCCTTGCTGTGGCGAGGCTGCACGTATAATTCTTGCACGAAATTGATAATGGGACGTTGATGACCTTCTTCAATGTGAACAAGGTGTGTAGGTCCATTTTTGCTGGCAAAACTCCAAGAGAATGATTCTATCCCCACAATACCGGGGAAGAAGATAGGGTTTTTTAAGAGAAGTTGGTCACCCAAATGTAGGTGTGGTGCTGGAACTGAATATAATAGTGGTCGTAAGTACTGACCAGGTTCATCACCTCCTGCAATAATCGGTACCCAGAGTCCCGGGTAAGTGTTAGAATATTTTGGTAAATGAAAGCATCATTTACCCGACATAAATTCAGGAAACTGAGTTCCCGTTGGACTTGGGGATAATGATCCCATGGTGTTAACTGGCCTGACCCATTCCCAAGTTCACCTACTATTCCCAAACCTAGAAAAGCTAGTCTTTGTTGGGCTAGTGCCCATAGCATGTAAGATGTCATATAGAATTTGGAACTTTGGACGATGCCCTTAAGTTGTGTGTCCACATGATTGGCTATGATAGCTGCCTAGTTGAAAGTCTGATTGCGAGTGGTGATGCAGTAAAGGAAATAATACATCCACGCTGAGAAATCCCAGGCATGGTGCAATCCGAAGATCTTGCATAAAAATATAATTCCTACCTAAATGGGCTCTTTGAAATCCCCACGGGGAATTTCCAACTTCATCCTTTTATAGTCCCTCTTCGGGGATTTCAGTCACTGGCTATTGAGATATTGTCGGGAGACAAGGGCAGCTTCCTCAAACTCCTTTAATGACTTGGCTTGGTTGATGATGATGGACGCCTTGAACTGTGGAATCCCCATCCCTGAGGCAAAGGTTGTTTCATCCAGAGTGACAATTGTTCCTGGATATTTTAACGGCTAGGGATCCGCAAGCAGAACTATCCGAGTAGGTGCATTGTACAGTGTTTCCAATTGACGTATCAATTTCAAAGATTGCACCAAATAAGGAAATTTCACAGCCTTTATAATGCTAGAGGTGGCCAAATGAGTGGCCATATTGTCTCTGCTGGCCTTTAGCCTGTAGATGGCTTCGATTAAGCCTTACATTTCAGCCCAAAGTCTGGGATCTGTGTCTGTTACTTCTTGGACTTTGGAATCCACCTTGGATCCCATTAGAATACCCTCCTTCGGGTATTTGGAGGTCAATGGAAGCTTTTCCAACATCTTTTCAATCTTGGTTTTTTTGGCCACCCGAGTGGAGGTAGTAGGTAGCTCCGAGCTATCAGGAGGAGTGATCACCTCAGACATCTCGATCATGCAATCTACAACCTGCAAGATAGGAGAAACGTCAATACATGGTATAGTAATAACAATTTATGTGGATTTTGGGGAAATCATCACCATGTCACACCTGTCCAAAAAGTGTTAGCATACATCGAAAACCTAGAATATTCAAGATAAACATGAGCCAGATTCTTATACGCACCTGGGGGCTTCGGGGTATTTGAATCAAATGACAAAGATGGAATGAGGACCCAGGGACCTTGACACTCAAAGTCTGGAAGAACTAGTCATTTCTGTGTCGACGTGACCAGTTAGAAACTATACTCGGTTGACATGGGTTGTCAGGTGGCCACGTGAAAGGTGGTGTAAATGACATTAATAGTGACAAGTGGGCCGAAGCAAGGGAAATTGAATACCAGATGGGATGGGGTTTGGATGCCCACTCATGGGAAATTAATCCTACCATTAAGATGACATGACATAGGAGAGAGAAAGCCACCATGGCTCAAACCAGTGAGGTGTCAAGTTTGGACCGTGGTGACCCCCTCTGAATGAACTAGATAGAATGATTCAAAGTGTGATGAAGCATGATGAGCTTGTCAAGAATGAAAGGATATACAAGGGGTATACACACTAAAATACAAAGAGCCAAGGTGTATATATAGAATTTACAGAGTATTTACATAATTTACAAAACTTACAAAGGCATGAAAGCCAACCTACGACAATGTACAACATATACACTAAAATACAACTGCACAGAAGGCAGACAACCTTCTAGCAGGGCCATCCCACCAGCGGGGGGCAAACCAGGAACAAATGCAAAAAACAAAAACAAGAACAAAACAAAAGCAGAAAAAAACAACAACCAACCTGGAAATGCAAAATATGTAGAGAAGACGAACACGGAGAACACTCTACACCAGGTCCACCTTCGAACGATCACAAGCCAATGCTATAAATCATTGTTTGATTAGCCACTAAGCACAAGGAGCAACTCATTGTTTAATTGCCTTAATCACCTCAATATCGCTCTGAATGCTCTAAGTGTTTTTAATCGCGGTAACTGTGAAAATGATAGGTAACTTCTATTTATACCCCTAGGGTAAAAATAGGTTGCACTTTTTTGATAACTCTGGAAACCTCTGGACTCCGGGCCTGGGGATTCCATGCAATCATACCTTCTCATGAAAGAAGATATGATGGCAGAAAATCCTGGAGTCCAGAATCTGGCTCTGGAATGAACAAACAAAATTTGAGACTGGGTCCCAGAGACACGAGGAAGCAAAAAAAAAGAAAGAAAAACCTCACGGAAGCAAAGCCCGGAGGGAAAACAAAGAAAGCAAAAGAAAACAAAGGAAGAGAAAAAGCGAAAAAAGGGGACCCAACATTTTGCCTACAAAATGTAGGGACGGGTATGCAAGGCATAACAAATGGCAACTATTTGGGACAGATGCCTTAGTGCATTAGAGAACTTCCGAATCTCTAGTTACACAAACTAGAATTAATCTTTACCTGGAGCATTCTATTTGTAAGATGTGAGGCGTCAGAGAGAGATCCAGTCCATCAATGATTCAAATCCTTCGGCCTTTCTTCAGTTATGAAGTGTGTGCTTTGAAAGAAAATCAAGCCAATGACCTCCGGGAAAAATAGAGAGAAGGAACTAAGTGAATCAAGCCAAAGTCATCATATCTTGCATGTTTCCCCCGAATACCAAAATTCTCCATTCTTCAGTTCTTTCTTTTTTGAGTGGGGAGGCGGTACTCCTTTCACCATGAACATTAAGCTTAGATAATTTTGACGATGATACTTCTTTCACCCCACCACCCATTGTTAAATTACTAAATAGGAGAGAAATTTCCAGACCTAAGATATTTTAATGATCTTCAGACTCGTCCAATTAATCAGTGCGAACAATCTGCCCTCAAGGTGTCTGATTACTTGCTTCTTGAAAATTTCCTTTAACTGATATATGGACTGTCGGGATGTGAATCTAATGGATATTACCTGTAACCTCTTGCCATACCCACAAAACAACTATGGAGTGTGGAAAAATTCCACCATGCTTAACGATAGATTCCAAACTCTCTGGTATGCATAAGGCACCGCTCCAAAGACTAGATGTTATGCAAAGCCTACTGGTCCACGAGATGAAGGCAACATGTTGGGAATCCCAAAAAGAAAAAGGAAACAAGGAAAAGCCAAAAGAAAACAAAAAGAGAAAGAAAAGACCACCCTAGAGGGCATCCAGCAAAATTGTTTACAAGGCAAATGCCTTCCAAATGGAACACCGGGAAGAGAAGATATTTACAAGCAAGATATTTACATATAATACAATCTTGGGCAGACTCACCACCATCCTCATTCAAAGTAGTGCTTAAGAAACTGACCATTGATAGGTAATGGGATAGATTCTTCGGTCATAGTGTTGAGGTGATGAGTGTTAGCCCCATAGATCTCAGATATCAGGTATGGTCCAAGCCAGAGCCACTGAAATTTAGTGTGCTTTCCCTTCTTTTCCTGGGATTTGTCCCACAAGATGACCAAGTCTGAAATATGAAAGGCCTTATATTGGGCTCTTCTGTCAAACCATCATTTTACTACTGCTTGGTGATGTGCAAAATGTTCAAGGGTTGCATCTCTTTGTTCCTCCATCCGCACTAGGTTCAAAAGTCAAACTTCCACAATGTTGTCCCGGTTGCTGAATTCCTACATAAATTGTAAAACCAGGATTTGTAGGTTGATGGAGAATACTGGATTTTGGCCATAGACCAAATGAAATGGGGATATTCCCAGGGCTGCCTTTATTCAGATACGATCTTCCCAAAGAGCGAATCTAAGCTTTTGGTGCCAGTCCCAGGGGTTTTTTTCTAATAGGTGTTTGCTCACTTCAAGTAGATTTTTATTGGTTGATTTAGCAACACCATTCCCCTGGGGGTAATAGTTGCTGGAAAACTTCAAAGTGATCCTCTTATCGTAGGTCCATTCAAGTAATTGTGTCAAAGAAAACATCAGACCATTGTCACATACTATAGCAAAGGGCATTCCAAATCTCGTGACGATGTTTTCTTCCAGGAATCTTATAACTATGTTTGTCATGTTGTTTTTACAAGGGATTTCTTTAGACCACTGGGTGCAATAATCGGTAGCAGTCAGAATGTACCGGTGGTTTGCAGATGATTTGGGGTTGATCTCCCCCGATAAAGTTAAATGCCCATTGGGCAAAAGGTCTAGCTTCAAAGTACCTGTCCTGAAGGATCTGATGGGCAGTGGCATCAGCTGAGCCATGCCTGATTCCAAACTACCCATGAAATTCATCAATCATTTTTGTAGCCTAGTCCATGTCTATGCACCGGAGGTATACCCCTTCATAATTCCTGTGGAAAAGTTTTTCATTTTTTATCATGAAGTGCGCGCTTTTCAGCTGCAAGGCACGACGTCTGTTTGGGGGTAGTTCCTCCAGGCATATGTTGTTTAACAGTAAGTATACTAGGTCGGTATACCATGGATCTTGAGTGATGGACTCCATTATATATGTCTGGCATTCGATGTTGGGAGTTTCTTTTGCCATCGCTCTACATAGTCCCTGGCCTCAGACTATCTTCATGGGTTGCATTTCCAAATCGTACTCTTGGAGGATGGCCATCCATTTCCCCCTTTCACCCAATTTGCTCTACATCAATAGAGACTTAACAGCTTGGTCCGGGATGATAGCATGTACTTTGCTCTGGAGAATATAGTGCCAGAATTTCTTCACGGCACGGACAAGAGAAAAGGTCTACTTTTCCAAAGGTGAATACCAAACTTCAGAATTTTTAAAGGGGGAGATCATGAAAGCTATTGGTCGTTCTTCCCCCTTGACATTCTAAGTCAATATTGTCATGGTAGAATGCGGCAAGGCAAAGGAGTATATGTGAAAAGGGAGGGAATAGTTTGGACTAGCCAAGACTGGTGCCTCCATGATTGTTTGTTTAACCTGGAAAAATGCCTGCTTTGCCTCAGGACTCCACTCAATCTTAGTGTATTTCTTCATCATTTCATTGAGTGGCTTTACAATCTCAGCGAATCCGGTGATGAACCGCCAAACAAAATTGATCTTCCCAAAGAAAGACCTCATTTCTTTCTTGTTTTCGGGCATCTATAGATTCAGCAGGGCTTCAACTCTCTCAGGGTCAATGGATATACCCTTCTTGGAGACATTATGCCTGAGCAGCTTCCCTTTAGTGACCCCGAATACACATTTCTTAGGGTTGAGGGATATTCCATACCGGTGACATCTCTCACAGATCTGGGCAAGGTGAGCAGAATGATCACACCTGTCCTAGGAAAAGATGGTCAAATCATCCATGTAGATGATTATACACCAGTTCACTAGGCCTTCGAACATAATGTCCATAGCCTTCTGAAATGTGGTCCCTGTGTTGATCAGGCCAAAGGGTATTCTCTAGTATGCAAATGTTCCCCACTTGGTGGTAAACACCATTTTATCTCTATCTTCATACTTAACCATGAATTGGTTGTACCTGGAGTACCCTCCCAGGAAAGACATCATTTGTGATCCATTCACGATTTGCAACACCTCATCCAACGAGGGGAGAGAGTGATTATCTTTCTTGGAGGCCTTGTTTAAATTACAAAAATCCACGCAAAGGAAGATCTCGCCGCTTTTCTTCCTCACAGGGATGAGGTTGGAAACCCACGTAGTATGCCAAATTTGAAAGATGATCTAGGCTGATAGCAGTTTCTGAACCTCCTGATGAGTTAGAGGATCGGTCAGTGGGTTGTGCGGTCTTTTCTTTTTCTGGAAGGGCTTAGCGTCAGGTTTTAGCGGGATGGTATGGGTCATGATAGGTGTATCGTAGGTCTTCAAATCCTCATACCCACACGCAATTACATCAATGTATTATCTACAAACCGTGAGAATCTTCTCCTTCTCCCCAGGGGAGCAGGAGATGCCGATGTGTACCAGTTTCTCTTCACCGGTCTGACTGATGTTGACTTTCTCAAATTTTCCTCCCTCAGAGGAGGATGATATCTTTTCCCAGCCTCGAGGGTCTGAGTCAAAGATTCATTCAAGTGTGACCATCCCCTTAGGGATGGTGTTGGTTGGTAGGTCCATGATCCCATCATCTTCTTCACCCTGTCCAGTATCATCGTGATCTCTTTCTTCCACTATCTGGTCTTCAAAAATGATAACGTTGGCCATGAAGGCCAGGATATGTTGATCATCCTAAAAGACCTAAAAATGGGTGACATTATCTGGAATGGATAGGGTGGGGATCATCTCAATAGAAAATTTCCAAAGTCGGGAGCCAGCCATAGGCTTGAGTGTGCTGGCAGAAACAACAAGGGCGTCCAGAATGTGGTTTATTTTTTGGGGAATGAGTTCAATGCCAAATGCATCAAAATCCTCGATGAGGCTCCATGCTCGGTTTCCGTATGTGGCCAACCTTTTATCATGGCAAGTGTATTTTCTCTGAACTTGCTTTACAATCAAATCTGAATCACCCAGAGCCTGGACGTAACTGATTCCCTTTCTTAGTGCAAATAGGAGTCCAAAGACCAAGGCCTCATACTCTATAACATTGTTCGTGCAGTTGAACTATAGCCTGTAAGATGCGAGGAAGGATTTCCCCTGCGGGTTGATCAGTTCCACTCTGGCTCCACAACCTTGCTTAGACCAGGACCCGTCAAACTTTAAGGTCCATAAGTCATTGTTCATTGTCTGGGGCCGGAGAGACGAAGTGGTCTTTGGATTATTTTTGGGATGGCTGGGAGGAGTTTCCTCTGGCTCTGATGGCACATGGGTGAGGTTCTTCTCTAGAGAGATCTGTGATTGAGATGTCTGAACTGTTAGGAATAAGGTGTCTCAACCTTGTATATTTCCTTACATTTGATATTTTCCAAATGTCGGCACTTTTGACAACGTGTAAGGTAATCATGACTGAAACGGTTATGATAGATTCCTATGAGGGTCATTAATATTTATAAGAGCTAATTGTGGAAGATTCGATGATGGGTGAAGACATGCAAGACATGTGGCGACTGATCAGGTTCCTATTTTCTCAGAGAATGGTAAAACCCTAATACGGCTATCTTTGGAAGTTGCCCTAAAAAGGGAAGCGCATGATATAAGCATTTTTTTAGGGTTGCAAATCTGAGTGAGAAGTTAGTGTATTGTTGGAAAATTTTTATGCTACCAAATTTGTCTTCAAGTGTTGATTATCTCCTGAAAGAACTTGCATTGCAAGTGTATTGTAAACAATAATAGTTTTGATTAATACATTGTGCAGGTTTTGGAGTGCTAGGGTTTTTTACCAAAAGGTTTTCCCTAGGGTAAATTATTGTGTCATTCTCATTTTTCTATGTATGCATTTTATTGTATTATCATTCTGTAATTGCTAAGGGTTAAATATGAATTTGCACGATCCTCTTCTCGGTAGTTTAGCGTAGGGAACTATTTTCCGCACATTTAGTTTCCTTTTAGTTGGTATCAGAGCCCGACCAATTTTGGTTCTATTTGTTAGGGTACAGGTTTTTTGAGCTAATATTTAGTTCAGTGGGAGTATTGTTGTAGAGTATTCATAACCTTATTGCAGGAAGAGATGGCAGGTTCTTCATATAGTAGAATGGAGGTGGAAAAGTTCAATGGCACAAACTTTGAGTTGTGGAAACTCAAGATGGAAGACATGCTCGTAGATCGTGATGTATGGGAGGTGGATGATAATGATATCAAACTAGTAAATATGCATCAAGAAGATTGGGATCTCAAGGATTGAAAAGCTAAGGGTCTCATTAGACTCTGTCTAGCAGATTCTGTTCTCCTAAATGTTCTCGATGAGAAGACCGCAAACAAATTATGGACATGGCTTGGGTCTGTGTATCAGGCCAAGTCCTTGGTGAACATATTGTTCTAAGAAAGAAGTTGTATTCTCTAAGAATGGAGGAAGGAGGATCCGTTGCAGATCACCTGAATGCATTTAACATGCTAATTGCACAGTTGACATCAACTGGTGTCAAGTTGGAGGAGGAGGATCGATGTATGACCCTACTATGTTCCTTGTCAGATTCATGGGACCATCTTGTCATGGCCCTTGGGATTACTATTGTCACTTTCCAAATGGATGATGTGGTGTCTTCACTATTATCTGAAGAGCTGCGAAGAAAGACTTCTGATTCAACCAAGGAAGCCCTTGCTATTCACGGTAGATCCAAAGACAGAGGAAATAAAAATGACAATAAGTCTGAAAAGGGTAGATCCAAATCCTGTGGGAAATATAAGACTCCTGGAAATTCTAAGGTAACATGTTGGAACTATGTTAAGACTGGGTACGTCCGTAAGGACTGCAAAGAGCCAAAGAAGAAGAAGAAAAGCCCAGATTTAGATTCTAAAAAATCACAAGAAGATGGCGATGCTTGTGTCGTAGCCTTGGCCACTCATGCATCTGATGATGTGCGGCTGATTAACTTGGGTGCTTATTTTCACATGACCTCTCATTGAAGTTGGTTCTCAAAGTATGAGGAGTTCGATGGTGGAAAGGTGTACCTAGGTGAAGATTCTCACCTAGAGATAGTTGGATGAGGAAGAGTCACTATCAGATTCCTTGATGGATGAGTAAAGGGGATCAATGGGGTAATGCACATCCTAGGTTTGGCATGAAACCTGTTATCTATAAGTATGTTGAATGATGTAGGTGTGCAAGTTGTTTTTTTGAAAGAAGGATGCAAGATGATTAGAGGATCTATGGTGCTCGCGAAAGGTACTAGGAGAGGTACCATGTTTCAGCCGGATGCTTGCACTTCACAGTACAATAGTTCTTCTATCTCAAGGAAGAGAGCAAAAGTCACTTCATCTCCACCATCTGAACCAGCAGTGAAGAAGTTTGTGGTAATGGGTTCTGATGGTAGTGCAGCAAGTGTACCTAAGGGTGCTAACACTTTGGAAGGCAAACTTCCTGTAGAAAAAGACAATGTTGTGGCATATGAGATTTGGCTACATTGGTGAGAAGGGTCTCAGAACCCTGAAAAATAAAAACCTTGTTGAGGGGATAAATGATTGTAATCTCGAGTTTGACTTCTGTGAATGTTGTGTTTATGGTAAACAAAATCGTGTTCAATTTTACTCCAGTTCTCACAAGTCTTCTAGTATTTTGGATCTTATCCATTCAGATGTGTTTGGTCTTGTTAAAGTTCCTTCACTCTCCAAATCTGTATATTTTGTTTCTTTTATAGATGATTACAGTAGAAGGAGATGGATTTATTTCCTTGAAAGCACAACACATGTTTTTAGTCGGTTCAAGGAATTTAAAGCTCTCGTAGAGAATCAGATTGGTAAAAGAATTAAGTGTGTGAGAACTGACAATGGTGGTGAGTTTTGTTCTGCATAGTTTGAATAGTTCTATAAAGAACGAGGGATCAAGAGGCATAAGAAAATGCCTTATACCCCACAACAAAATGGAGTTGCAGAAAGAATGAACAAGACATTGATGGAGAAGGCTAGGAGTATGCTTAGTGGAGCTGACCTTGAACAAAGGTTTTGGGCTGAAGTTGTGGTCACTGCTTGCTATCTGGTTAACATATCTCCTTCATCAGCTCTTTTTGGTAAGACACCCATGGAGGTGTGGTCTAGTAAGAATCCTTCGGTTAGACTTCTTCGTATTTTTGGTTGTGAAGATTATGCACATGTGCCTAAGGAGAGAAGATCTAAGTTGGAAAACAAGGTTGTAAAATGTATCTTCATCGGCTACAGTGTTGGTGTGAAAGGATAAAAGCTTTGGGATCCTGTGATTGGTAAGGTGTTGTATAGCAAAAATTTTATTTTTAGAGAGCTAACACCTTCTCCTATTGTGCTACAGCCAGATGAAAAAGAAATGAAAGAAGATGTTGTTCAGTTGCCTCCTACCCCTAAGAAGACTGAACAGAGATACCGTGATGGATCTAATGATGAGGAGAGCTCTAACAGCTCTGAAAATTTAGAAGAAGAGGTAGAGAAACCTCAACCTCAGCCCTTGAGGAGATCCATGAGAGAAAGAAAGCAACCAGAGAGGTTTGGATTTTCTATGTTAGATTCCAGTTGTGCTTATGCCTTGATTACAAATACTGATGAGCCTAGATCTGTGAAAGAGGCTATGGGTATGGAAGATGCAGGTTCCTGGATTGAGGCCATGGATGATGAGATGGCTTCATTGGAGAAGAAAAAAACTTGGGACCTAGTACCTTTTCCTAAAGGATGGAAACCTATTGGAAGAAAATGGGTATTCATAGGTGGAGGGAATTGATTATGGTGAAATATTCTCTCTTGTTGCAAAGCTTACATCCATTAGATTTTTGTTATCTCTAGCAGCATCGTATGATTTAGAGGTAGAACAGATGGATGTGAAGATGACTTTCCTTCATGGTGATTTGGAGGAAGAGATCTATATGTCACAGCCTAAGCACTATATTCAGAAAGGTAAAGAGTCTTTGGTTTGCAGATTAAAGAAGTCTCTATATGGTTTGAAACAATCTCCTA
>MU227856.1:1726643-1737500 GCA_018584345.1 Thuja plicata
GCAGGCAATAGGTCAGTTTTAGTGGGTTCTACATGCTTTACATGCTTTTACTAACCCTTTTGGACTAATATAATGACTTATTGAGTGTTTGTGTTGATTCTGACAGGTACCCATTTACACACACACACCTGACAGTCCAGGGTCCACGGTTAAAAACCACTTCCGCCTGAGAAGGGTTAGCAAACCGGAAAAGGAAAAAACCTTTGGTAAGGTTTTGCACACCATCAAGACGGACCCCATGCGGGGTCCAGCTCTTGTTGACCCAATCCTTAAGGATACTTTCAGGAGGAGTACGACCCACAAAATATCCAATCAACGTATACTTTTCTAACCATTCACAAGCAGAATCAAATTCCTATGGATTAAGAACAATATCAGGGTTACCTCGTGAAAGACCTTCGGGACGAACTTGCAGGGACGTTTGTTCAGAGGAGGCACCATGGCTGTCTGAAGCTTCAACTCGCGCACCAGCAGCAACTGTTGGGCCGAAGTTGGTCGGAGCCATAATAAAAGCTAACCCTAATGCAAAAGGGATCCTGCAGTAAATGCGGTGTGACAGATGGATGACCCAGAGCGGAAACACAGACAAGACGCCGTACGCATGAAACCCTAGCAGAGCGAAAAAACTGGATGCATATATTTTCGATAATCTATCACTAATAAGATTTTCATAATTATCATCTATTAAAATGATTTTAATATTTAAAAATATATAAAATTTAATTTAATTATTTCAATATTAATTCATTTATATCTATTTTATAAAATATAATAAAATTAGTAAATATACTAAATTTATCAAGAAAAAATATATATATATTAAAATTTATGCAAATATAAATAACAAATAAATTTGAATATGTTAAAGTATACAAATAAAATAGAACTAACAAAACGTGTTTAAAACTAAATGGGAATTGGCATGGCAATGCAAATTTCTTCATTCAAAATGTAACCAAGATTTGAATTAAATATTTTATCATTTGTTTATTTAAAAATAAAAAAATAAAGAGGTTATATTATAGTTTATATACCATGTCATTCAAGCACTTCACATTTCGAGTAAAGGTTTACTACTAATTCTAAAAACTTTTATTTGACTTTCAAACAAATCCTTTCATTGATCCATTGAACCATAATATATAAATTTCAGTAAGACATTCCATCTTTCTCTAAAAGCTTAATTCAAGTTTTTTGTGGAGTGACATTTTTTCTCTTATTTTTAAAATAATTTACCTGATTCGGTTGTTGATGAGAAATAATATATAAATTTAAATTTTACAGACGTGTTTGTACTATTGTAGTCAACAATATTACCTAGAGTTTGCAGGAAAAAATTACAAAGCACTACTAATGTAAAATTCTTTTCAAAATAAGATGAACTAGTACTATCTGTTAGACCTTAAGGAGTACACAACTGATAGGGGGTGAATCAGTTGTATCACAATATTCTCAATTTTTAACCGACTTATAAACTTTAATCTCATATCTGAATGATAAACATCAAAGCAAGATCATAACATAGTAACCAAAACATAACACCAAGTTTTTTGACGTGAACAACCTGTTAGGAGAAAAACCATGGTGGGGATGGAACCCACAAGATGAATACACTATGTTAAAAGCAATATACCCTATTAGGAATATTACAAAGGGGAATGCACATGCATTCAAGCACACTGCCTAGAGCTCACTACTCAAATACAACGAGGATCTCAATCCCAAGGAAAGCTCACTACCTTATAGAAATCTCTGATCTCAAATCATAGAGGACATGTATTGTCCAAACTTACGAACTGAAAAACAACATCTGTAATATATGCCAAAATTTTTCCAATGAAGTACAATAAATCTCTGCCTCAATTGCAGATTCCACTCATACCTCTTCTCTTTAGCTTCTCATATAATCTCATTCTCCCTCTCATGCTTTTGCATTTACAAATGATTACATATATATACAAATTACATCACTTTATCTCTACTAGGTTGGCCATGGACCTAATTACAAAACATTAATTCATTACATCTCAATACTCAATACGATCCATTGAATATTGACTAAGAAATAACAATGATCCATAACAACATATCAAACATGCTCCAGATTTGTAGCTCACACCACAAACCATTGCAACATTCTATATCACCAAGTTAGCCAAGAACTCATAAGAATATCAACACACCACATGAAATTCATCAAAATTGATCACATAATCCAACGCGATCCAATAACACGAATAGGGCATGTGATCAAGAAACATCAACAAACAACGTGAAATGCCCGGACATCAACATGATTAAATCTATCATAAAATCCAGATACTTCTCTGCTTTGTTCATTAGGAACATTAATTAGAAACCACAGTCATAAAAGAAAATTAGTTTGTTACCATCCAAATTATGAACCACTCGAGTTGAGGACACACATCTATGTCCTGAACTCACCACCAAGTTAGCAACCAAGAATATTGCATAACTGATCCACCCCAATCCAAATACTGAAACATTGTTAGTGTCTGAACAACCAAAATATTTTTCTTTGATAAATCCATCATAACTTTCTCAAGTCATCATTTGAACCTGATCTGCCACTTGAACATAATCAAGTATATATATCCCTAAACACAATTGTATGATCGCAACATCAAATCTTCAATATAGTAGTCATACCACATAAATCATCTTACTAAATAAACTAGGAACACTGTCTCCAACAGTAGGAAGATGTTGACATCAATGAGAAAACATTAATTCTAGCACATATATGCACAATCTGAACAACATCTCATAAATCTCCAACACTATCTCCATATAGCTGCCAACCAGAATTTCTCAAGCATAAGGCGTAGCAGAAAATAACGTCGACAACGAAAATTTCCTCAGCTCTTTCCCCTTTTATTTAATTATCAGAAACAGTGTAATATCACATCATCCAACAATCAATTTTGTTCAATTTTTTGGGATGCTTCCAGAACTATCTCGATCTCATCTACCAGAAACTTGGAGTTGAAATGTTTGTCCAATGCAGGAAGTTGACAACTGTAAATTTATAAAATACTTGTGAAAAGATGTATTTCTATTTGAAATCCCCATTTATTAACTTAGATTTGGTCACTGTAGATATCATTGGGCATGTAAATAGCAGTGTGTTTGTAAAGTAGTCCAGAAAGATAAGAAAAAAATGTGTAGCAGCAAAGCTCAATTTGCCTTCTCCTAAAGAGCTATCATGAATCTTTATCACACTTTTTTTATTGTGTAAGTTTCTCACGTTCTTGAAAATAATTTGGCTTAGCATTTGGACTCTTCTAGGATTTTGTACAATTGTAAACTTATTATTGTCATTTTTGATAACTGACAATTGTCTTTTGTTGGAAAAATATATTGAGAAAGGCGCTACAAAATCTATGAAAGATCTCGCGAAGCCATTTGTAAACAACTATGTTGATTTAAAAAAAACTTACCAAAAAGTTTTTTTGTGGGTAATCAGAAAGTTTTTTGTCGGCACCAGGCTCCAGTGTGAGACACTTTCCCGATGGGAGTTTCTCCTATGAGAGCCTATCAGATAATTATTTACAATGTTGTGTAAGTCTTATATGATATACTCATTTTTTTAGGATCACCTACAAAATTAAAAAATAACCTTTCATAAGAGAGAAGCAAGAAATAAATTATTTAATTATGAAAGTAAAAATGATACAATGATATCCAAGAGATACATAAATTATATGAGAAAACTTGCTTATATAGGTAAGATAAAAGAAAAGAAAATGTATAATTATGGTAAATGTCTTTGTCATATGACATTAGACATGAAAGGTAAATAACCATAAAGGTGGCTTAAGTAAACTAGTGTGAATAAGACCGAAAAAATAACTAGTTAGGTAGTGTACCCCATACACACCAACACCCACCCTTAAGTGTAACATAGGGAAAATGAAAAAAATGTGCAAATGATGAAAAGATGCAAGATAAGTGTTGGCTACTTGAGGCGATGTTAGGTACCTATGTTCAAAATATCTCTTACAAATAGAGTAAAGAAAAAAATATCTTCAAAAAAAGAGAGAAATAATAAAAGAAGTGATGGAAGATCTCAATATGGCCCCTTAAGGGAAACACCCAACACAAATATACAATCAACAAAACCCCAACATGAAGTAAACAGTGAGATGGTAGTTTGTTGGTGTTTCCAACTGATGATTGAGATAAACCTAAGGATTTTACTTCACCTATAATTGGTTGCCTCAAAGCAATGGCCAACTTGCTCAAGAATTCCTTTGAAATAAGGAATGTCTCCTTCACTTCGGCTCTGCAAAACCTAGGAAAGTGCACCCTATACAATATCAACAAATATACACAATGGACAACATGTATCAAGAAAACTTAGCAGATTACTCCTAATCCCAATAAATTAGAATGAAATTTAAAATCAACATAAAGTCATCTCAATCCTGATAATTTGGCAACTCACAACATCTTGAGAGTATAAAATTATGCTCTAATCCTTTCACTACGTACATAAAAAGTAATTTTTTTTTGTTTTTAATTGGTTACTGAGACTTGATAAGATTCAGACCAATGCCTCATACCATTGGGATACCATCAGTTTCTTAATAAATCATAACATTGTTACACACATGTATGTTCCTAAACACTTACACCTTGCATAAACATTTAACCAATCATGACATATATCATACTTTCAGTAAATCACTACCACTCCCACATAATTCTTGCAACCCATAGTAAGGTTTTCGTTCTTTCCTTGAAAGAAATCTTAAACTATGCAGTTACACATTTATAATGAAGCTTGTGAAGATAAATTAATCTATCTTGGATAGATAAATTCATGAAAACTATGACTAGAAAATAAGATAGAAGACAATATATGGTGAGATTTCATTAATTCTTATCCAACCTATAACTTACAATAAATCAAACAAGAGACCCTATCCCATAAAATTATTGTATATTTCTATTTTATCTACCCAGTACAAAAATACCCAAGTTTAGAAACCTTCATCCATTACAAAAAAATACATTTATAGTCTAGACATAACTGAGATGAAACACTTGAGTGTAAACCCTAACCTGACCATAGTCAAGTTAAAATAACTGCAAAAAATTAGAAATCAAACCAAATATTTGATTCTACATGTACATTTTGTTTTATAAAGTGACTCAGAGGAGGAAATCCATGCCCCCGCAACAAAAAAGAATGACCCATATCTCGCAAGCATGCAATGATTAGCATTTTTAGCATATAAACAATGCTCAAGGTCACCTGTAACCATAAACGAGTATGGAAAAACTTGAGTGACATGTGGAGAAACCAAGAGGATAATAAATATGACGGTGCTAAAAGTAGAGGATTCATTGGATCATTTGAAACAATCAATGCTTGGTTCTCTTTTTGGTAAAAATCCTTGTCGATCATGAATAACCATTGGCCAATTAAAACCCTTGATAGATGCTACCCAGTTTGGAAATTTCCTGCGCTCACCATTCTTCATTCATAGCTTCCCATGTTGTTATAGACCTCTCAAACTTGGTAAAAAAAACCCCAATCTTAGCCACACAAAGATATATTGATGTTACATCTTTTTCTCCTCAAAACCCTACAACACTTACTGACATCTCCTTTTTTCGTACAAAGTTGCAAGAAATTTCCACGTGTCCAACACTATCTCCAACCATTTGCCTCCATGAAGTGTCTGGGCCCCACAAGTATCGCTTATTGGAATTCACTTTTTTTCATAGTCGGGGAGTCGGAGTGCTTTTAGAATCAAATGAGAATGCCACCTCTATTGACTTCATGGTCGGGGAGTCAAGGGAAAACCCAAACTCACATACTTAATGACATTTAGTTTTTAATTTTTAAAAATGAGTCGTATATCCGACACCACTTCATAGTCAAACAGTCGGGGGAACACCTGAACTCAAGAACAAGTTTGACTGTTATGGAAACTTCTTGACCTACCGAAAACAAAGAAACCAAGGACACTTAGCTTTAAAAAGAACTTGATTGGTAAATTCGGGGACTTTAAAAACTTCTTTTAAAATGATGGAGTAAGGGAGTTTGAATAAGTTTCTAAAACATTTATAATGAAGGACTTGGAAACAAGACAAAGAACTACTAGCATAGTTGAGTAAGTCGGCAAACTTACAAACAGTTCTCAAAGGACAAGGATTAAATATTGAATTTCACAAATCTAACTGATTTGACACTTACGTGAACAAAAGTAGTGGACCTTACATTCATTCTCCAAATGTACTACTCAAAATAGTTTTAGGGGTGTCTTTTTTGTGTCTTAGTCAAATTTTACCATGGACACTTCAAATTCTGAAGGTGCCAATTGTGGCTCTAGTTGGGGATGGTTTAATACCAATTCAACACAAGAAGCCAGTTATCTCTGGGAGAGAAGACCCTAACCTAAACATAGAACATACCAGAAACAATCATATCATAAATATATAAAAATATACAAACTATTGTGCATTAATAATTAGATTTATGCAAATAATGGTTTAATATTTTATATATTTATTCTATGAAATCTATACTTCATAGTTTTCTATAAAATCTATGCATATAACAAATCCTAATTATGGGAAATTAAACCAAAATAATGTTCTAACTACTTTCCAAAGAAGGATATTGGAAAAAATTACACTCAATACACAATGGATTGTCTATGCATATCCATGCATACATATTAAACACACATAGGGTGCATATGCAAAAGATGTCACATTTAAATTACAATATATCACATAAAGGGAAATGTGTGAGCACTATCAACTTGCTTCCCACCATAAATAAAAAAACAATTGAATTACATCCACATAAGCCACATACAATTTGTAGTATACATCCTACTCTTGCTCAGTTATACGCCACAATATTGACTCTAGCGCTTCAAAGACAGACAAAATATTGCAAAGATAAGGTGCCCAAAGTGTTGATAGAATGCTTATAATAAATAGTGTCTCAAGGAGTGAGAAGAGTGCAAAATTTTTAGAAAATGAATTTGATGAATACGCTTTCAATCGAACAAATGCAATTACCTAGTATAAAGCCAAATTTATTACTAGCGTCCCCCTGCCTAAGCCAAAATGGGGGCTTCTTACAAAGGCATTGATATGCATAAAAGCATATTGGTATCTAGATTACAAATTGATAATGCAAGTATGATATCAAGATAGAAATATAAAAAATGATAACACGTAGTTATAATTACAATTGTGGCTAGGCTAATTGAGAGGAAAATCCTCTTTTATGGAAGCCTCCAAAAGATTCAAAGGTCAAGGTTAAGAGGTTAAGAGATGAAAGGCTAAGATTAAGAGGGAAGGTAGGAGTGAATAGGATTAAGAGGTTAAAGTGGATAGAGTGATGATATTTTAAGAGGTGCATTAGATTTTGGTAACACACCTTAAAGTTCAATTAACTTAGACATGTAGGGAGGAGACAGACAAAGGTGAATGAAGAGACACGCGGAACTTGTCACATGATTATGAATTTAGATTATGATCCATGTGAACAAGTTGGAGGGTGGGATTAGAAAGAATATGACACTGAATTAATTAAATAAATATGACAATTTCTAACTAATAGTGAAAATGGGTGGAATTAGAAATATGAAATAAGAGAATACTTATTTGATTAATAAAATAATTATGGTAAAATAATAAATAAATAAAAATGTTTATTTAATTAAGTGGGGAAATTTCTCGGTGTCTACACGCAACACTATGAGGAATCTGTTAGTATTAATAGGTCCAAGATTACTAAGAGGGGGGGCGAATTAGTAACTAAGAGGGGGGGGCGAATTAGTAATCTAACAATTCCAATTTTTCATGAACCATTCAACTACTTGCATCAATAAACATTCATTGCATGAAAATCTTAAGCAATAAGAATACACATCCACAATCATGCAACACAATAACACCAAAGTTTTTCCTGTGGAAACCTAATTGGGTGAAAACCACGTGTGGAGATGGCACCCACTAAAATTTGCACTCTTTTGAAGCATGCCCAGTTAAGAGAATAGTCTTTTTAAAAGCTTACAATAATGCCCGGTTAAGAGCAAGACCCTGTTAGGAGTCACCCAGTCAAGGGATTTACCTCTAGCCCTTTTAGGAGCTTTACCATGTTAGGAGTAACATGATTAAAGGATTTCAAACCCTAATTAAAGAGTCTCCTAGTTAAAGGATTTACAATTCAGACATGTTAGGATCTACCCGATTAAGGGATTTAGCTTGATGAAGCTATTAGGAATCAATAAGTAAGTGATCTGAGAAAGTAGCACTTCCTTTGCTAATACAGATCCAGTTCAATCTCAATCTCTACTACACATACAAACAATCTTCTCTCTTCTGTCTTCTCTCTCGATCACACTTCTGCATCCATGATCTACACTTGCCTATTTCATCATTTTCGTATTTATACAATACACATATATTAGGGGAAATATATTCCTCACAAAACATTTTACAATCTTTCCCGCTCAATGAGAAAGCCCTAAAATGTGTTACAAATCTAGAACATGTTCTAATAAACTTAGGTCGGCCTTCTAATTCATTGCACATCAATTTGATAAAGAAAAGTCAAACCAAAATACATTCTTCAATGCTCTTGCACAACCTCTAATAAATCTAATCTCAACGATCACAAACATGCCAACTCAACAATCCTCATCGATCAACAACAATACCACGAACCATCGAACACATAAACACTTACAACAACATGTTGCAACACCACCGGTCAAGGATCATACTGACTATTCTAAAGAAAACCTTTAACTCTTTGTTGAACAATTTTATGTCACTTGAAACTTTGCCTTCTGATCATCAAAACATGATGCGATCGTAACCGCAACCTCATGACATATCCAAGATACACATAGTATGACCACAATATCTGAATCAAAACACAGCTGACAAACCATCAAAACATTCTTCCTTTGCAACATCTTGTTCTTCTTGTTAACATGTCAACCTCTAATCAATCATAACTCGCTCCATACATAAGATAAATCTTTGTGGTCATAGATATAGCATCTAGAGACATGACTTAGTCTTCATGTATGATAGAACACTCCAATTCATACTAAATCTCATAATTCAATCTCTTGAACATAGATCAACATAACAACAACAAACACTAAGTTGACATCAATGATAACATCAACATAATAACTAAGCATCTTACTAAACACATAACATCTCATCATAGTCAACATCAATTATGCTAAAAATCTCCCCCTTTGGCATTGATGACAACACCAACAATACCAAGTAATCATCTAGCTGATCTAGATACCAAAAACTGTGCCCCCTTAGCTAACACATCTTTTATGTTCTTTGATCTCTGGTACTTCTCCTCTCTTCTCACAAACATTTTTACTCTATTTTGCTCTTATATTTGTTTATCTTCTCTTCTCCCCCTTTTACAACAATGCAAAAGACACAGTAAGCCCAATACATCATCTGTTGCACCTGTCTTATTCTCTGTCCGACTGCTCCCCCTAAGGAAGTAGTCCCATGATCATCAATCCACAGTGAAAGATATGACAATAAATTCCCTGGATTGATGCACCTACATCATCTTAGTTCTGTTAAGATAGGGGCAAAAGCCCTAGCTTGCCTCTAAGGTTCTCAAAAGTATTGAACCGCCTCACAATAGGTGTGTAATAATCATGCTCAAGGCCTTTCTTAGGAATGGTTCATTCAATCTAAGGACTACTTTTCCATTATGAGGTGCATTTAACTTGTCAACCCAGGGACATATACTTGAAATGGTCGGCACGATATGTGCACTAGGTTCCTTAAGAAGTCATTATGCTTATGTTGCAGGATGGTAAAAATGCATAAAAGAAACCTACACTAGTGCTGCAGGAAAAGAATACATTTATCTCCTTACTGAAATGAATGCTAGAAATTGCAACTCTACCGAAACCTATGATTTCAACCTAGAACATCCATTATAACTATTCTTGCAGATGCTGCAGGAACATTCATAAGGTACAATGTTGCAGGAAGAAATTGTAACTTCTATTTGAAATACTGGAAATGCTGGAAATAAAATCTATTATATTCTAACCTATTCCACCTCCCAAGTGGGCCCCCTTGGTCAGTTTCTGCTAAACTATTAACACAGAACGTAAACCAAGAACTACTTCATTGCATTTCAAAAACTCATTACATAGAAACAATACATGGAACTTGAAATAGATTATTGTATAACAAATTTTCTTCCAAAAACTTCTGTCTCTATCTTTTTCTAGCTAACCTCAAACTATCAGTCCAATCCCTATATATAGAGGATCAAACACTTATTACAAAAACAGAAAAGAAACTATCTTGTTGAAAACATGCCGGAGAAGAAGATGGAAATGCAACAGCCCGCGGTGTGGGTAATAAAGCTCGGGTGACCAGTTCAACATAGTAAAGTGCAGAGGGAATATAGGCACACTACATCCTCGCATCCTGGAATAATGGCTCCATTGTAGCAACCATGTTTCCTGGTGCTGTAATGATCACTCCACCGTAGCTGGTCCTCAACAGTCCTCCTTGAATGTTGTCGACCACTCTCCAACCGCTTTCTCTCCTATCAAGTTAGGTATGATGTAGAAATATTCATGCAACAACCTTAATCAAATTAAATATCCAAATATTAGAACATAGATTCTGATGGTTTTATGAAATACTGCACTATATGTATAATTTTAGCAAAATATGTCACAAACATCTACCCATGGTTTATCAGTTCTATCTGGACTTTATCACAAGTTTTGACTGGCTAGGCTCTCAAATGTTTTGTCAAAAACTAGAACAGAGTATTAAAATTATACA
>MU227856.1:1744183-1757076 GCA_018584345.1 Thuja plicata
GAGTAACAGTTGAACTATCAGCAAGTTGTAACATTGTGGTTGTTGTTCTTAAGCCTTCTATGCTTAGCCTATGCATTGTATCTTTAGTCATCACATTTATTGTTGCTCCCAAATCAACTAGAGCATTTTTCACAGTCTGTCCATTTATTATCAGGTTGACTATTGGACTGCCAGGATCTGAATACTTTGGTATTACCACTTTTCCTAACATGATATCTGCTAATTTCCCTACAACATGTACTGTTTGAGGGTCTTTCTTCTTCCATCCTGGCTTTTTAAGGCATGCTTCCTTAATAGCCTTTCCATAAAGAGGTATATCTTTGATAGCTTGGAACAAAGGAATTTGAATATTCATATTTTTCAGCTGCTCAATAATATCAAATGTCTCTTCCTCTTGGGGTATAGGTTTTTCTTTGTTTAGCCTATGTGGAAAGGTGGATTTGAAGTGTGGACAGTAGTTCTGCTGGGTATATTAGTCGGCTGGCTGGTATTTGGCAGTGTGGCTTCTGGAAGTAGTGCTGCAGGAGTGTCTGCAACTTCCGTGATAATAGGATATTCAGGTGTAGGTAGTGTGGTGCCGGACCTCAAATGGATATCAGCTATCTCTAATGAATAAGTAGGACACTGCTGAGTGTCAGTAGTGTACGTTTGCTGCTGCTACTGTTTGTTGTTTGGATTTGGCTGTGGTTGAGCAGGCAATTGGGTTGGCTTCAGATTAGCATTAGCTACTATAGGAGGTGGCATTATTGTAGGTGGTTGCACTGGAGGTGGTAATTGTAGACAGCCAAAATTTTGGTTAGGCCACTGTGGAGGCCCCCTCCATTGATTAGTTTGCTGCCAATTTCCTTGCGGTGGTTGCCATTGATTCTACTGATTAGGCCACTGATTATTTTGTGGGTTTTGCCATTGGTTATTTTTCTGGTTTGGCCATTGGTTATTCTGCTGGTTTTGCCATTGGTTATTCTGCTGGTTTTGCCACTAATTATTTTTCTAGTTTGGCCACTGAGGTTGAGAGTACTGAGAAGTGTTCTGATAATTTTGGTTTTGCCACTGATTATTGTTAAAATTTGAAAACTATAGAGGATCTTGTGGCATACCTTGTTGTGAAGCCCATGGTCAACGTTGAGCAACAAAGAACACTTGATCATTGTCTCCTTCTATCTTCATGTAGTCAGTTGGCAAATGTTGATTTTCCAGGTTTGCTACCAGCTTACATCCACAGTCTTTCTTCTGTTTGCGGCAGTGTGGACAATACTCAGCCAATTGTGATTCAGCTTCTGCATGCTTCTTCTTGGCAGTCATTGTGTCAAGATGTGTAGCTACATCATTTATAATATCTTTCTTGAAATCCGCAAGCAAATTAGATATCTCCATCTTTGAAATGCCCAAACTAATCCCTTTTGTGACTGTGGGCCGGTATCCTCTGCCTTTCTTCACAGTTGACCTTGAGTAGTTTTGACAAATTTTCTTGAGATCATCCCAAGAGGATTGGGATATGTCTCCACCAGCCATCAAGTCTAATGCCTCCAGACAGTTGTCGTTTACGCCCTCAAGAAGACTATTTTTTTTGAATCCCCTGCCAGTACATGCTAGGGATTCTTCTGCATTGTGTACAAAAAATGTGAAACATAGTCCTCCAATGTTTCATCTTCCTTTTGAGACATCCTAAAGATATCATCTCCTTTTGGGTCACTGCCTTTGCAATAATATTTATATTTCTGCAGAAACAATGTCTACATCTCATCCTAGGTACCTGCTGCATTGGATCCAAAGCCCACGAACCATCATAAGGCTGACTCTTTCAATGTTGCAGGAAACAACTTGAGCTTATGGGCATCGGTATTATAGTCAAAGCTTTGACAGAGTATGTCAAACTCAAACAAGAAAGTGTCAAGATCCTCAGTTATAAGACCATAAAACTTTGGAAGAGCAACTATGGGTATATTCTTGAGATTAGCATTGTTTATAAGGCTTGGGAGAGGAAATGGGAAAGTAAGATGTGCCATTACTGGAGGTATTTGATTATGCGGTTGCTGTTGGAAAGGAGCATTAGCTACTGGATTGTTAATGTTAGGTGGATTTGGGCTAGAATTATCTAGAAAGTTGGCCAAGATTTTTGCAAAAGGTCGGAAGCCGCTTACATCAAATGGTTTTTCTCTAGAGGAAGATGCTACAGGAAAGTCAGGGCTTGCATCTTCAAAGGGTAACTCAACTTCTTCAACTTCCTCGTTCAAATTAGCAGACTCTGCTGGGAGAAATCTGCCATATTCATCTCGTCGCCTTTCTCTTTGATGCATGCAATTGAGTTCTTCACGCTTGTGAAGCAATTTTTAGAAATACAAATTAAAAAAATAACTAGGAATAAAAAAAAATGACTTAAAAATGTTCCTAGCTTGAGACCATCCCCGGCAACGGCGCCAAAAATGAACCGCCTCACAATACGTGTGTAATAATCATGCTCAAGGTCTTTCTTAGGAATGGTTCATTCAATCTAAGGTCTACTTTTCCCATTATGAGGTGCATTTAAATTGTCAACCCAGAGAGGTATACTTGAAATGGTCGGCACGATATGTGCACTAGGTTCCTTAAGGAGCCATTCTGCTTATGCTGCAGGATGGTAAAAATGCATAAAAGAAACCTATACTAGTGCTGCAGGAAAATAATACATTTATCTCCTTACTGAAATGAATGCTAGAAATTGCAACTCTACTAAAACCTATGATTTCAACCTAGAACATCCATTATAACTATTCTTGCAGATGTTGTAGGAACATTCATAAGGTACAATGCTGTAGGAAGAAATTGTAACTTTTACCTGAAATACTGGAAATGTTGGAAATAAAATCTATTCTATTCTAACCTATTCCACCTCCCAAGTGGGCCCCCTTGGTCGGTTTCTGCTAAACTATTAACACAGAATGTAAACCAAGAACTACTTCATTGCATTTCAAAAACTCATTACATAGAAACAATACATGGAACTTGAAATAGATTCTTGTATAACAACTTTTCTTCCAAAAAATTTTGTCTCTATCTTTTTCTAGTTAACCTCAAACTATCGGTCCAATCCCTATATATAGAGGATCGAACACTTATTACAAAAATAGAAAAGAAACTATCTTTCTGAAAACATGCCGGAGAAGAAGATGGAAATGCAACAGCCCGCGGTGTGGGTAATAAAGCTCGGGCGACCAGTTCAACATAGTAAAGTGCAGAGGGAATATAGGCACACTACATCCCCACGTCCTAGAATAATGGCTCCATTGTAGAAACCATGTTTCCTAGTGCTGTAATAATCACTCCACCGTAGATGGTCCTCAACAGTCCTCCTTGAATGCTGTCGACCACTCTCCAGCCGCTTTCTCTCCTGTCAATTTAGTTATGATGCAGAAATATTCATGCAACAAGATTAATCAAATTAAATATCCAGATATTAGAACATAGATTCTGATGGTTTTATGAAATACTGCACTATATGTATAATTTTAGCAAAATATGTCACAAACATCTACCCATGGTTTATTAGTTCTATCTGGACTTTATCACAAGTTTTGACTTGCTAGGCTCTCAAATGTTTTGTCAAAAACTAGAACAGAGTATTAAAATTATACAAAACAAAGGCAATAATTTGGCCTTATCAAGTATCCTTAGGTAATGGCTTGGTGAATATATCTTCTCTCTGCTCCTTTGTTGGTACATATTCCAACTTTACCTCTTTCTCCTGCTCTTTCTCTCTTATAAAATGATACTTAATCACAATGTGTTTAGTCTTAGAATGCATCACAAGATTCCTAGAAATATTTATAGGACTTGTGTTATCACTAAAGATAGTTACCAGTTCAGTCACCTTTTCCTTAATGCCTTCAAGAATCTGCTTCATCCATACAATCTATGTATAATTTATAACTGTTGCAACATACTCAACCTCTACAGTGGATTGTGAGATACAATTTTTGCTTCTTTCTTGTCCACGATATGAGCCTTTCACCTAGAAAGAATGCACCACAACTTGTACTCTTTCTATCATCAACATTTCCTACCCTGTCAGCATCAGTAAATACACTCAAAGAAAAAATACCATCATGAGCATACCACATATCATAATCAATTGTCCCTTTCAGATATCTAAAATTCCTTTTGACTATAACCATATGAGGTTCCTTAGGACTTGATTGAAGTCTAGCAACTATACCAACTACTTGTGTAATATCTGGTCTGCTATGAACAACATACTGTAGCTTAACGGTCATAGATTTGTACAAAGTAGCATCAACTAGATCAGATTCATCATCTTTAGACAATTTAAAACATGTTACCATTGGGGTTCCAACTAGTTTGGAGTCATCCATACCAAAAGTCTTAAGCACTTCTTTCACATATTTGGATTGACTGATATATATATGTAATTCTTAAGTTGTGAAACTTACAATCCAATAAAGAATTTTATCTCCCTAATCAGTGACATCTCAAATTCCTTCTTCATCTCCTTAGCAAAATCCAGACTCATCTCATCATTACCTCCAAAGATTATGTCATCAACAAAAACTTCAGCTACCAAAAATTTACCTCCTTCAATTTTAAGATATACATTACTATCATCGCTTGTTCTATCAAAACCAATTTGAATAAGATAGGAATGCAACCTTTCATACCATTCTCTTGGAGCTTCTTTCAGTCCATACAATGCCTTTTGTAGCTTGCATGTACCATGTCCTTCTCTTTTTTCAATACAAAACCATCAGGTTGTTCTATGTAAACTTCTTCTTCAAGAATTCTATTCAAAAAATCTGACTTGACATCCATTTGAAATACTCTGAACTTCTTGTAAGTAGCATAAGAAAGTAGAATTATTTCCCCTTCTAATTCTTCTACTGGAGAAAAATTCTCTCCATATTCTAATCCTTCTTGTGCATAGCCCTTACACACAAGCCTTGCCTTGTTTATGATTACATCTCCATCTTCATTTAGCTTATTCTTGAAAACCCATTTGGTACCAATCACATTTTCATCTTCTGGTCTAGGAACAAGTGCCCATGTATAATTCTTCTCTATTTGATCAATTTCTTCTTCCATAGCATTTATCCAATCCTCATCCTTGATGTCTATCTTAACAGTTTTAGACTCAAACTTGGAAATTAAACAAGTACTCTCTCTAAGATTTCTTCTTGTTTGAACACCTGCATTCTTATCACCTAAAATATGATCAAATGAATGATTCATCTTCACATACCTAGGTATCATCGGTTTAGGTCTAGGAGCTTCTTCTTCTTCTGGTTGAATCACTTCTCTTTCATTTCTTTGATATGTTGGTACTTGCAATTTTGGTTCAATATATACAATCTCTCGGTCATCTTCTATTACTTGCTTGCTTGAATCACCAGATTTGTCTAGGTATTCATCTACCTTTACATTTTCAATTTCAATCATCTTGTTAGTTCTTTTATTGAAACACTTGTATGATTTACTCTTAGTAGAATAACCCAAAAAGATACCTTCATCACTCTTCGGATCAAACTTTCCAGTGTCAGCATCTCTCTTAATGTAGCATCTACTAAAAAAGACTTTGAAGTACTTAACCCTAAGTGAGTCACCATACCATAGCTCATAGGGTGTCTTATATGTTCCTTTATTTACTTGCACTTGGTTCAACATATAAACAATAGTACTGATTGCTTCTCTCTACTACATCTTTAGTACATCTCCTTGAATCAACATAGTTCTTGCAACATCCACTCTGATTATGTTCCTTCTTTATGGAACACCATTATGTTGTGGTGTCCTTGGTGGTGACATATGTCTCTTGATTATATTGTCTTCACACTACTTAACAAATTCTACAGAAAGTAAACTCACAACCTCTATCAGATCTTAAACATTTCAAACTATTACCTAATTCCTTTTCAACTAATGCTCTAAATGCTTTGAATTTATGGAATGTGTCAGACTTTTCCTTCAAGAAAGTCACCCACATCATTCTAGAATAGTTATCAGTAAACAATATTCAAAATATCTTTCACCTTGATAAATCTTCTATCTCATAGGCCCATAAAGATCACTATGTACCAAATCAAGTATTCTTGTAGATGAAAAGACTTGCTCTTGAAACTAGAACTAGTTAACTTACCCAACTGACATTCTTTACACAACATTTTGTCTAGTTTGACTAATTGAGGAAATCCTCTAACTATATTAGTATTACTTAGTTTGACCAAACTATCAAAGTTTACATGACAAAACCTTTTATGTCATAACCAACGATCTTCAACTTTTGCAACCAAACAACTATTCATAGCAGTATTCAAATGGAATAAATTAACTCTAGTCTGTTTATTGGTAGCAATCTCATCACCAGATCTTCTAATTATTTTTCATACTCCTCCTTTGAATTCCAATCTATAACCTTTATCATTCAACTGACCCACACTCAACCAATTATGTGTTAGACCATCCACATAATAGACATCATCAATATTACTCTTTCCATTCAAAGTAATAGCGCCTTTAGCTTTAACCAAGCAAGGTGTACTATTACAAAATCTTATCACACCACCATCAAACTCATCAAGTTTAATAAACTTTCTCTTATCATTAGTCATGTGTGATGTGAGCATCCACAGTCAATAATTCATCCATCATTTTGTCTTATATGAGAAACTAGTGCCTTTTCTGCTTCTGATGGATTTTCTTTGATGCAACAAATACAAACTCTTCTTCCTCATTGTTTCTTGATTCTTCATCGATAGAACCTTCATTCACTACAACAAAGCATTGCTTATGTTCACCATTAGGACATCTAGAAGCAATATGTCCAATCTTATTATAAGAGAAATATTTTAGTGGAAGTTTACCTTTGTACTTACCACCTCCTTTAGGCAATCTCTTAGCTAGTAGAGCTTCAAAATCTCCTCGTTTCCTTTCTTCGTCCAAGATAAATTCAAATTCCCTGGAATAACTTGACATATGATTAGTATCATGACTTGTTTCCTTAGCTTTCCTTGTTGATACATTAGACACTAATGCCTTGAAAGTAGCCTCAACTATTGGAATATTGTTATCATAGTTATTCAACTCAAATGCAATAATCTTACTGATTAGTCCATCTAGAGTAACATTATTAAATGTTCTCAGCTCATTTATAGTAGACACTCTAATTTCATAAGCAAGCAATAAGGTTCTTAACATTTTACTTACCACAACATCTTCTTCAATAGTTCCACCAACACCTTTAATAACACTAACTACTTCTTTTATTCTTAGCCCATATTGTTCAATATTCTCTCCTTCTACCATTTTCATGTCATCATATTTTCCTCTAAGACTATCTTCCTTAGCTTTCTTGACATGAATATCTCCACCATAGATAAGTTTCAGCTTTTTCCAAACATCATAAGCAGTCTCTAGTTCATGAACATCAACATATTCAACATCAGATAAAGTACTTACAATGACTTCATGTGCTTGAGTATCCTCTTGTTGTTCCTTTATCTCATCTACAACGAGAGTTCCAATAGGGGTGATAGACCTGTTTGTGACATACATCCAATATTGTGTTCTCATACCCTTTAGGTATAACTTCATTCTATCACACCATACCAGGTAGTTGTCCTTGGAAAACTTGGGAGGTTCCTTCCTCATCATTTGATATTTTCCTCAAGTTGTTAGGCTTGCCACAAAGAGGACCAAAGCTATGATACCAATTGTTAGCATTGATAGGTCCAATATTACTGAGAGGGGGAGGGGGGTTGAATCAGTAATCTAATAATTCAATTTTTCATTAACCATTCAACCACTTGCATCAATAAACATTCATTGCATGAAAAGCTTAAGCAATAAGAATAGACATCCATAATCATGCAACACAATTTTTCATTAACCATTCAACCACTTGCATCAATAAACATTCAAATAGGTGAAAATCATGTGTGCGGATGACACCCACTAAAATATGTACTCTTTTGAAGCACATCTAGTTAAGAGCTTAGCCCTATTAAAAGCTTACAATAATGCCCGGTTGAGAGCAAGACCTTGTTAGGAGTCACCTGGTCAAGGGATTTACCTCTAGCCATGTTAGGAGTAACCTAATTAAAGGATTTCAAATCCTAATTAAAGAGTCACGTGGTTAAAGGATTTACAATTCAGGCATGTTAGGATCTACCCGATTAAGGGATTTAGCTTGATGAAGCTATTAGGAATCAACAAGTAAATGATCTGGGAAAGTAGCACTTCCTTTGCTAATATATTAGATCCAGCTCAAGCTCAATCTCTACTACACATACAAACAATCTTGTCTCTTTTGTCTTCTCTCTCGATCACACCTTTGCATCCATGATCTATACTTGTTTATTTCATCATTTTTCATATTTATACAATACAAGTATAGTAGGGAAAATAACAACCTCACAAAAATTTTACAATCTTTCTCGCTCAATGAGCAAGCCCTAAAACGTGTTACAAATCTAGAACACTTTCTAACAAACTTAGGTCGGCCTTCTAATTCATCGCACGGTGATTTGACAAAGAAAAATTAAACCAAAATACATTCTTCAAGGTTGTTGCACAACCTCCAATAAATTCGATCTCAACGATCATAAACATGCCAACTCAACAATCCTCATCGATTAACAACAACACCACGATCCCTCAAACACATAAACACTTACAACAACACAGTGCAACATCATCGGCCAAGGATCCGTCTGACTATTCTAAAGAACACATTTAACTCTTTGCTAAACAATCTTCTGTCACTTGAAACTTTTCCTTCCAATCATCAAAACATGACGGGGTCACAACCACAACCTCATGACATATCCAAGATACACATAGTATGTCCACAACATCTGAATCGAAACATTATTGACAAAAAACATCAAAACATTCTTCCTGTGCAACATCATGTTCTTCTTGTTAACATGTCAACCTTCAATCAATCATAACTCACTCCATACATAAGATAAATATTTACAGTCATATATATAACATCTAGAGACATCACTTAGTCTTCTTGTATGATCGCACACTCCAATTCGTACTAAATCTCATAATTCAATCTCTTGAACATACATCAGCATAACAACATCAACAAACACTAAGTTGACATCAAAGACAACATCAAAATCATAACCGAGCATCTTACCAAACACATACCATCTCATCATACTCAACAACAGTTATGCTAATAGAAACATAAATCTAAAAGCAAGATTTCTTTAGAATACAGTTAATAAGTTGATTTATTAGACAATGCATAACACTTTGGATGAGTGGGAGATGAGAGTGACATTAGTGCCACATTTTGGTAATCATGCACATGTATAAAAAGTGGTAGGATGGGCATATTATTTATTAAAGCTGACATAGGTGCAAGGTATATCATCTACATGCAAAATAATAGGGTTTAGTTCAATAAAATAAGAAAAGATTGGTTCTTTTATCAAATAAAAATAATACCTTCAAATACTTTTAATAAAATACCAATTCAGATGGAAAATGAACCCACAATCTATATGTACTTCCTTCCTAAATGCACCTTGATATGGAACTGTTGGGACATAAAAAGAAATCAATACTAAATACTAGAAATTGAAGGTATATGCATGCAAGAAGAAATTAGATCAAAGTTGTTTTCATACAAAAATAATTTTAATACAAACAAAGTAAAAAATTTAAAATAGGTTGTATGGGTACCTTGATGGTTGGTTACAATCCTCCACACATTTGACATTGAGATAGTAAAGTGAAGATCCCATAAGACTTTTCTACTAAGCACCACACAATATTTTGATTTCATTGTTGATGTAGTAAAACTAACATCCACATAGCACAAGTTCTTAACCTAATCTCTCTTTGTTTTCTTGCATCTACATCCTTCTTCCACCCACATTATCCCTTGTATCCAAGAACATTCATCCCGTAAATATTAGATCCTTCCTCTTTATTTTCTTTTTATTTTAGAAAAATTTCATCAAATCCCCTTCTGCAATTATGTTCTTCAAATTTACTTCCCATGAATTGCTATCTGTGGTTACTCCTGTTGCTCGGCATAAGGAAAAATATCTTATTCCCAACTTTTGTCCCCTCTACATGTACCCTCCTTGCTCCTACCATGTGGTGCACATTTAAATTTCATGATGATATTCCTCATTTCCATCCAATCTAAATTTAGCCTTCCTTCAATTAAATTTAACTTACCTCCCCTTATATTGAGCTAGTGTCCCCTATACTTCTATGCATTAACCATACATTTATTTCAATAAAACGTATGTAGCTCTCACTATAAGAAACAAAGACTATTTTTATCAAATAGAACAAGTATTCATTTTCTTCAATTAATGAATAATAAAATGAAATGAACAAAACCACCTAATTCCTATCATGCATAAAATGCACTGAAAAGTCTCTATGCAACCAAAAGAATCTCTCCTAAAATTTAATGAGCACCCCCCTAAAGAAGGAGACTTTACATATTTTTTTTTAATATTAAATATTGATTATAAAAATAATAAGGATTGTGACATACTTCCTCATAACAACAAGCATCGTCTCGATGCACCTAGATCAAATTTTATCATCACAGAAAAAAGAAGGGTCATCAAGATTCATACTAAACATGGTTAGTATTTTCATTAGCTAAATGCAATCTAACTTCTATTTTTAAAATCACTCTAATATTCGTTATAGATCAATTCCTACTTAGGTGTGTGAATTCCATTATTATCATTCACTTTCATAATGCTAGTCTACCTCTCTCCAAAAATATTCTCTTCCTCACATGATGATGTTGAACTGTTTGTCACACTCATAGAAATAATACTAAAATATCAGTCCATGTTAGTTCCCATAATAGAAATTAAAATCAAATATTCTTTAAAACACTTCTCATAGTCCATTAAGAAATATTGATCTCTATGCTTAAATAAATGAATTTTTTTTTCATAGTTTTTCATAACTTCAAAATTGTACTCATGCACTTACATTCCTACACTTACCATACCCTTGTAATTGATTGGCTTGACCAAGTTACTTGGTATTACTCATCCATGCACACTCACAATAACTTGAAAAGTTAGTGGTTCCACCCAGCTAACTTGTGTACCCAGGTATCATGCCCATCTCGTCATTATTTCATCATGTGACCTAAGCATTATGCCCATTTCGTCACATCATGCTTATGGCACAAAATTTTCAATATTGACATCATATTCATGCATAGAATAAAATGCAATCCAAAAGCTCCAATATACTAGGGTCATGATATATACTCATTTCATTCAACATCAATCATGTAGGCCATTTACATCATCTCATTAAATTATCTATGCAATACATATTGCAACATCACACATCCATAATAACTTACATGCCAATCAACATCAAACATTTCATAAGATTTAAAACATAATCCAATCATGATATTGATATAAGTATAAGATTGGTGTACATTCTTTGCATGACACCTTGGAGGTACCACGTCCAAGGAATGTTAGAGAACATGCCCAAGCACATCATAGACACAAATTATAAATACTTCAATACTATGCTAAGATAACCATCAATCATCCTTAATCAAGAATTCAATTTGCAGACACTTATAGCCTTAGTGCAAATTATGATAATATTACTATGCAAGAATCAACCTCCAATTGATCATACAACATAAGTAACAAAACTAGAAAAAGTTCACACTCTTTATTGCATCACACATGCAAAATGAATCCCTATAAGTATTGATACAAGAATTAATTAGAGCATCTTAGTTCACATATCATGCAAAAGAACAATCAACAACCTTTACTTCAAATGCATCACTTGCACAATATAGTTCATATCTATCAATTAGAATATACAAATATGCAATTTTAAGAAAATGTTGCACAATCACACCAATCAATGGAGTGTACAGGTTCATAACCAAGCACTTCAAGGTCCTTTATAAAATTTGCAACGTCCAATCAAGCAAAGGCGACCAAGAAGTCAAATATTACACACATATATGCACTAAATTCCCAACATGAACATTACACAAAAGGTATTGCTTTGAGAGATATTATTTTTGCCTCTTAAAAAGTTCTAAAACAAGGGACATCTTTCCCCTTCCTGTCAGGTGTAACAATAGTTCTAAGAGGCTCTCTTCCTCACTACTCTAGTTGCTCCACATTGATTCAACTATCAACTCATACAACCAACACCTACACAACATGCAAGTAAGCACTATTTAAATAGAGGTTATGAGATCAAATATCACAACTTAGCATAGTGAACTCAAGGCGCTAGTGTTGTTCACCCAACACCCTAATATCATATGTAAGGACCTCAATATTATTAAATTAACATAATCCATAAAATGCACATAAGTAAGCATTAATTTAAGCAAATTGCTCAATATACAAAAGAACAAAGACATGTAATTACATTTCAATATAGAGTTTGAGTACATAAGTCAACAAGGATGCATAGCGTCTAGTTCCTGCCTAAGTCCTAAAGATTAAGCCTTACGATATTTGGCTTGATGAACATTAAATATTAAATAGTAAATATAATCATTAATTATAGATGAACATTAAATATTAAATAGTAAATATTAAATGAAGATTTCTATTACAGTATCATATTCAAGTAATTAATGATATTTAAATTAACATTGTTTTGGTATTTTTGTGCACTGTTATGAATCTAATAATATATTATATCAATATAATATATAAAAAATTATATTAATATTATACTATTAAGTTAATATTAATATATAATATAATTAATTAGTTGGAATAAACAAATTATAAACAATAGTAGCAAAAAAATAATAATAGAATATTCAAAATATATTAGAACTATACAAATGTAAAAAGTTGTCCAAAAATAAAATGTTATGATTGGACAACTAAAATGAAAAT
>MU227856.1:1757126-1776441 GCA_018584345.1 Thuja plicata
AGTTGCAATAAACATATTATAAACAATAGTAGCAAAAAATCAATAATAGAATATTCAAAATATATTAGAACTATACAAATGTAAAAAGTTGTCAAAAAATAAAATGTTATGATTGGACAACTAAAATAAAAATATCTCTTACAAAAAGACAAAAGCCTCACATACTACTGTAGTCACATTCAACCAATAAAATTAGACATAAATAATTTCTATTACAATATAGAAAATTCAAAATATATTAAAACTATACCAATACCAAAAGTTGTTGAAAAATACAATGTTCTGATTGAACAACTAATACAAACAGTAGCATTATATTGAATGCTATAATATCCTGCCTACGGTAGGAACCAATAATAAGGTAGATGTACCAACTTGAATAAACATATATATTTGAGGAATGCACATATGTCACTTTCGTAAGCTCTATATTTTGTAGAGGATATTCAAAGAAAACATGAGAGAATTTGTATTGTGATACTCCGCATTGAAAATGACAATGACTCTTCCCTCTTATAAAATCATTCAAACGTAGAAAATGAATGCATTATTTTGTGGTTGTTGATTTCAAAATTTGAATATATGTGAGAAAAACTGGTCAAATATTTCAAATTGCAGTTGCAATTTATATATGAATTCTATGGTGGTTTGAATGAATTTGGTTTTATATTTATTTGGGGAGCCTTACACAATTTATTCCATGTGTGGATGCCAAAAGTAGTTAGACTTAATACATGTAGATGTGAGAGGAAGTATGAGATAATGTGTAATTAACAATCTATAAATTTGATAGGCGTTTGATATTGTGTCAAATTAGACACCATTAACCATGCATATGTATATGTAAATACAATATATGTTGAGTTTTGAGCCTCTTGCATATGGTGGTAATTGTAAACAATATAGTTTTTTTTTTTTTTTTAAATGTAGAAGTTGGTAGTTTGGTGCAAATTAACTTCTATTAGAAATGAATATATATATATATATATATATATATATATATATATATATATATGTTTACATTCATTGGTCAAATACACCTTCAGTTGTGAACATGTATGCATTTACAAATTTCTAGTGACCATTTAAAGTTTTTGAGTGGCTAAAATATATATTTTTTAAGAGATTAGGAGAACATGAAGTGAATAGTAATTGGAACATAGGCGGACCCTTCAACTATGTAGATGACATTATGACCCTAATCACAATTTTCATCCAAAATATAACTCATGGATCCACATACATTATGACTACTCTCCCTTGTTATTAACCATTCTTCTAATTGGTGTGATTGTGGGATCCCCATCCACGATCTATCTTGAATATCAAACAAAAATTCCATAGTAATTATCAATCTGAAATTACTTTCCAAATATTTAAAAATACTTTATTCAAAAGTTAAAAATAAAAACTATGTTATATGTTAATGGTCTGTCTGAAATCTTTCCTTCGTACAAATTTCTTACAATCTTTATTTTTGTATATAATGTTAAAACCCCTGAATACGCCCACACGTCCATCAAATTTAAGCGTAATTGCAGATATTCCCAAGCTAAAAAGTGGATAACAGAAACTTGGCCACTTATAGCCTTTCAATTCAGATTCCAGAGATTGAGGAGCGATGGCACTAATGGCAGTTTCCTTGCGAGTATTACAAACCCCTAGGTTTGCACCCTCTGTGAAAGCAAGCAATGTTGAGCAGAGGGGCCGTCGAATGAATAAGCCGATGGTCACGGTCACATGCGCAAACAGCAGTAAGCCCTCCGGCGGCGGCGGAGGACTTACTCGCCCGCGTCCAATTTCACCTGCTATGCAGAAGTTTTTAGGCGTACCAGAAATACCCCGCACCAAGGCCATGAAAAAGATTTGGGAGTACATCAAGGAAAACAACTTACAGGTACTATTCCTTGCATTGTTTGTTTTCTAACATTTGTAGAAACCTTTTGTGGAATTTGCATCATTTTTGCAAAATGTTTACCTTTCCTGGAAATATTATGCATTCCTAAGGTGAACACCCCTTTTGCCTTATTGGCTAGGGGTTTAGCTTCGGCCTGTGACGTTGGGTACTTGTCTTATGAGTACCTGTACGTTCTGTGCTGCTTATTTTGTGGGGTTCGAACATGGGACCGGGCCTTGTGAGCCCTGTGCGCCTTGGATGTGGTGTATGAGTATGTTTTTTTCTCTTCTGTTTTGGTAGAACAGTCCACACTCCGGACTGCAAACATCAAGTCGCTGCCCAACCCCTGAAGTTAGAATGGAGTTACCAGTCTGATGTTATTTTACATTGACTAGGTTTCGAACTTAGGATCCTCTCATTAGCATGCTCGGTGCTCTACCTTTGAGCTGCATGAACTTTTATTGATTGGAGTGTCAATTGCTCTTCTAACAACCTGCAAAGGATTTGACGTTTCATCAATTAAATTGAAGTGTAATTTATTTGAATCAATATAAGGACATGGTGTCTTTGGATGAAGTTATAAGAGAATATAAAACAAACATAAAATAGTTTTGATTGATTCAAATCTTGCTGAATCTATGAAACCACAAATTACATGCACAATTTGATTGGAAATGTTTGTAGATTAACTACTTTGAACTTCAGAGATACTTAAAATTGCGCATGTAATACTTAGAAGTTAGACTTAGAACGTTGTGAATGTAAGTAATGCCTAGCTGTTTGGGAGGAAAACAGAGCAGATTGTGTGATTGTTCATCTCTATGTCTAATTGAGTATTTTCAATCTTATGAGATTTTATCTATGATGGCAGTTAAGTATCATATAATTTAGTTTCCTCAACATCCGCAAGGCTAAATTACCATGAGTTTATTTGAAGTTACATTCCTACCCATGACATCATTTTCTTGTATTTCTATATTCCAAGTTCCATTTGCTATCTTCCTCATATTGTCTTCATCTCTTTTCTCTGATTGTCTCCATTTGAGTTATTTATGGAGAATTTTCTATGGCTTCTCTAGGCTTGCATGCTTAGACTGTAGCAGACTTCTCCTTTGTTGTGAACCCCAACATTTTCTTTTGGTTTTCTTCATCAGCTTGTTTCTTTACTCTTCAACAATTTCTAAAGTTGCACTTTTCACAAAATGAAAATACGTTTGCTTCTCCAGACAAGCAAGTGGACGGTGAATTCAGTTGTACTGCTTTGGCGTTTTGCTACTTTAATGACTAGCTAGGATAAACTCTGTGTATCTGCCACAGTGGTCATCCATTTGTATTGTGAACTCCATCTTCTCACTATTAGTATTTGTTTTTATGCTTTTGAGTGCAATCTTGCATTTGCTTCACAGATATGGAATATGGAAAAACTTCACAGATATGGAATATGGAAAAACTATCTTGCAGAATTATGACACCAGAACCATCATCATAAAGAATAAAAAAAAAATGCTAATGCTTGTATGAGAAAAGATCAACGTCTCCATGAAAACTGAAGTCATGAGGAGAGCTTGGGGCAGAGTACCATACAATTTTGTAAATGCTTCTTCCTACCTAACGTGTACACTCAATAAATGGCAGCAATAGATTAATCATTCACAACCTCTGATTATCACCACCAATTCAGATATCTGTGATCACATACTAACAGTTGTTAACTACTACTTATAGTTACAACTCAACATTAACTACAATGATATATTGTTGTGTTCGATTTGCTTCTTCAGGATCATGTTTGAGTTAGTTGATTTCTGTTCTGGTTTTATGGAAACTTCTGGAAAGACACGTTCAAGAAAGATATGATGATCTTAAAGTGGTTTACTCATCTTTTCCCTTTTGTCTCCTTCTATTTTGTTCAGATAGCCACCTTTCTGGAATTTTATACTTTTCTAGCAACAGTGGATAGTGATCAGATTCTGCGTGGAATCAGTCCAAACTACAGCAACAGAATCCCAAATTTATGTTCTGGAATCTGTCTTATGGGGCCATTCTTTAGGTTGCCTACCTATTTCATGTTTATTATATGGCTTGATTCTTCGGGATGGTGTTCTTGGGAGAAAATGTGCTTATATAATAAACTAATTCTTTCCTATTGCTGAAAAGGGCTTCATGTTTTTACTTATATATTATTTACATTCACACAACACTAACAACTAGATTAACTACAATGATATATTGTTGTATGCAGTTTACTCCTTGAGCATTATTATGATTGTGTTGATTTCTGTTCTGGGTTTAGTGGACTTTTGGTAAACCTCCGAAGGAAGATTTTTTTTCTTGAAAGATAGGGGGATCTTGAAAGTGTCTGACGCGTCTCTTTTTCCTTTTTATCATTGATATCTTGTTCAGCTAACAACCTTTCTGGAATTTTATAACTTTATAACAATAGTGGATAATGGTCACATTCTCCATGGAATCAGTCCAAACTAAAGCAACAGAAAGTTAGATTTATGTTTTGGAATCAGTCTTATGGGGGCATTATTTAATAGTTCCCACCTGTTTCATGTGAATGTATTGATTGACCTGACTCTTCGGGATCATTGTTCTTGGGAGGTACCTTATATAATAAATCGAGTCCTTCCTATTGCATAAAAGGGTTTCGTGTTTTTGCTTCTAAATGTTTTGTTACAGTGTTTTATCAGTTATCACTCTTTGGAAGATCTCTCAAAAATTTAACATAAATTCACCATTAAACTCTCATTTTCATCATTCACCCACATGGTGGAATATAAGTTTTGACTTTGCTGAAATAGGACACTAAGGTTGTGTTATTGTCTTCAACATCATATTTTGGGAAGTTCATGCTTTTCACACCTTCATTCCTTTTGTTTTCTGGCTTCCTTTTCATTGGAGTAGCTGAATTTTATTGCTGATACAAAATGTAAGTGAAAAACACTAAAAGCATTCAAGTTTTGGATTGGATTTTCCTTCTTTTGGGTTTGTTTTCTGAAGTTCAGCCTGCAGCTCATCAATTACCTTGTCTAGATTATTGAGCTTGTGATGATTTATGTTGTAGATCAATTAGGATCTATTTGGGAAATCTTATGTCATTCTTAGGTCATTTACTGCAATTTCCTGCATCAATTCTCTTAGAATAGAAGACTCTTTTCAGATTTTTTTTACCGTGAAGAAACTTACAAATTTGATTTGATACCAATTTTTTTAGTTGGCAGTTATAGTTTGGGTCCTAGTTTGGGTTTGTGGATGCACTTAAAAGTGGGAATTAAGTTTAGAGTATTACATAGCATCATATTATCAACAAAACCACCATAAACTCGAAGGCCATTTAATACATAAATGATAAATATTTCAGAATATTCATTGATCAAACTTTAAGTTAAATTTAAAAATAATGATATCAGGTTCAGCGATCAGTTTTTAGTGTCGTGGATTTCTTAAATCATCAATATCATCATCATCATTAGCATTAGATGATATAGTAACATTTGAAGAACCACAAGCAGTATATTGCCCCTTGCACTTAAAGTGTCCTCACTTTGAGTCTCCTTAAATGCAACATTTTGGAAAGTAGAAACATCCAAGTCAGTATGCTCATGGATGCTTTGTTCCATATCCCACAACTTTGTGTCCTCTTGTGGTCATTTTGTTTGTGTAAAAGTAGGGGCAAGTTGAAATGCACATACATTAAGTTCTTGGACCTTTTAGAATGCAACTTGTTGTACTTTATTGAGTGGATGAAAGAGATTGTCCTCTAATTCCTCTGAACTGCAGATCAACCTACGAAGACAAATTAGAGCGATAGAATTATACATTATAAAAATAAAAACTTAAGAAAACTAAAAAAGAAACTTGAAAGATCAGAAAATTATTAAACTTACATGTGATAAAATTTTGATTGGGAGGGGTTGTAGGTGTTGGAACTGCTGGCCCATGGAAGTACCACCAGTTATGAGCTTCCTTCTTGAACTTGTCTTGAAGAGACTTAATATTTTGACCATTGGTGTCCAATATCAATGAACTCACTTGTGACTATATCCTGCAAATTATGATTAGGGAAGAGTCTACAAAACATTGTCTTGTACAATTCAGCAACTTCATGGGTGAATTCTTGTTGGAATAGAAAGAATCTCAACACTATAGTATCTTAGACTCATCGCATAAGCAAGAAGATGTAGTAGGGTGGTTCTTGCGTTCTATCTTTTGTCAATAATTTTGTGCAAGTGTTTGAAGAAATTTTCTTCAGCATTTTGCTCTTTTTTATTTATGATGGTCTTTATCTTGTCGATCATTGAGTTGTTTCCATCTATGTCTCTCTCAAGGAAGGCTCGGCGAATCATACTCGTAATGAACTTAGTGAAACTTAGAAGATTCTTCACATGATCCTACTAAGAGTCACACAGGATCAGATGATTAATATTCGTTGCCCACTTAGTGCTGCTTTGGTTTCATATGAATCAAGTTTGACTTAAGATCATGTTAGAAAGTGCCCTTGAGCCTTTACAAGTCATCTCAAGACAATTATGTTAAAGGTGAAATGGGTCTCAACAACCTATTCAAATACTAAAAATTAAAATAATTAAAAACAAACTTTAAAGAAGAAATAGAAACATGATCACATTATGACTTAATTAACTAAGTTTAAAAAATATTTTTTTTGACTAATGTGAAACTCGAATATAATTTTTTATATTGCTTCCCTTACCTTCAATGGCTCCAAATTTGAAAATGATCTAAATATGCCTTGCGACATGTGCTTGTTGATGATGAACATTTGGATCTTGTCAGTCTTTGCATACAACTTTTTCATTCAATCAATTATGTTCCCAGTCATTTATAACATAAGTTTGAGAGAGTGAACCACACAAAGTGTCCAAAAAATGTGGGAATAGCTTTTCGCAACCAATGACCTAGTAGCTCTATTGACTATGGTGAGAACATTGGCAATAAATTGACCATTTTTCATCTTCCCCTCACAATCCACAACTTTCAAAAACATTGCCCCTTCAGGGGACATTGCTATGACATTGATGAAAGCTCGATTTCTAGCATCTTTCCACCCATCAAAAACAATGGATACCCCTATCTAGGTCCATGAATACCTTATGGGCTTCAATAAATTTTCGACAAGCTTGACCTCCTTGTCTAATAAGGTGCCACAGACTGCCTCATAACCAAGGTCTTTGTAGCCTTTTGGAGCCTTTTTAATTTTTCTCACCATTTCGTACTAGTATAGTGTGTGAACAACATTGAAAGTCAACTCATTTGTATAAAGACATCTGGCTATGCATTGATTAGCAATGTCTCGACTCTCATTTTGAATGTCATTTCCAAAGGTCCCTATGGTCTGTTATTTGTAGTGTGTTGTTCTATAGGAGTGGTAAAACATTGGTGGTTTGATGAGGGCACATGGGGCTTCGTTCCCTTTGATCATCTGTTTGATAAAGGTTGATTTGCTTTATGGCTTGCTAGTTCTTTTGCTTGTTCCTGCTCATTAATATATGCTATCACTTGCTTTGATGTCATAGGTACACCATTGTTTCCAAGGCAACCTTTGATGCCTAATCCGAAAATTCCACACAAATGGACTTTCACCAAACTATATGAATTTAAGTACTTGAAATCACACCCTTTGCAAATCTAAATATAACCTCCACCACCTAGAACTGATTGTATCATATCAACATGATTCCAAAGAGAACTTGGATTTGTTCTGAATTTAGGTTGGCATGTGGAGTGAGAAGCAGTTGCTACTGTTATTCCTATGACAAGAAATTTTAAAAACAGCACATTTAAAATGAATTAACATTTCAAAAACAAAGAATAGATATATAAAAGCTATCATTTTTAAAAATTTAAGCATAGTGATACATTCATAGAAAAGTGAAAGAAAAGAAAAGAAAGGGAGTTTGTTTCATGTTTGTAAATAAAAAATAGGACAAAACACTTACATCTTCAAAAAATAAATTAATTCTATTGTCTTCTTGGTAGGTAACGGACACTTGCACATGCACATGCACAGAATAACAATTCAACTACTGTGGAGCCTTCAGTGATCAATCTTTAGCTCTCTGTGGAATGACGAGCGAGAATGAAAATTCAGCCTTTTGGAATGGTATTTGTTTTTTTTGAAAAAAAAAAGCTCAAATGAGTTTGTTTTGGTGTTTAAAATGCCTTAGTTGACACTTTTAGGGTTAGGAATTTGTTTTAAGGCATCTAGGTCAAAGTCAAAGGTGGAAAAAAAAAACAATAAGAGGTTGAAAATTTGTTGAAAATTCAATGGGTTCACTGTGGGTTCGCTTGGGATCCATCTGGATTCCCCCCAGGATTGCCTGGGTTTGTCCCAATTGAATACAGCTCTCATACCACACTCTGCTGGTAGCCACGGGAATTAAACTGGACTGCAAATCCAGCTGGTCCCTTGGCAGATCCGGTAACAACCATTTTTTAGAATTGGTCTTTTCAATGAATTTTCAGACTTTAGGATGTGCTAATTTTCAGATATCAGGTGTACAATTCTCCTATATCTGGGACTACTGTATGAAAACTGGTCAACCTTGAATGCCGAAACCTGCTTCAAATGTGCAGTAATGTAATGCAGATTGCCAAGCTGTCAGTTCTGATTACAACTATACATGGCGTAGTAGATTGGGGTTCGTTGGATAAGATACCCAGCAGTGCTCCTCCTATCAGAAGCACGCCTGTTACTGTTTATTGCTGAAAATGGATTCTGAGAGTTGTAACTTCTAAAAGAATGTCAACTGCCTTGACAAACCCCAGTGACATGTCATGAGCAGTAGTTAATTCTTCATTTTACATTTTTTCGCTTCTTGCCAGGTTTAAAAAATTCCCCTTTGAGACTCACCATGTTTTATTTATTTTTTCTTATTTTTGTCCTTATAAGCCCAAGATAGTTTGTTCTTATTATAGTCTATTGCTTTTTAATTCGACCTCCTTTTTCATCATTTTTGGTGCACTTCTAGCCCATTTGCCTTATTTGAACTTAGACTTACTAAGAATATATAGCTATTAACAAGTTTAAATAAGGCAAAGTTTAAATGGCTTAATACTGTAGCAGTCAAACATTGAATAACTTTCAATGACTTAGACTTATTAAGAGTCTTAATTGTGTAACAGTGTACTTTAATGGAGAAGACCTCCTATTTTTTGAGTTTTTAATAACATTTTGCTTCTGAAGGAGAAGATACTCTGTTGTTTACTGCCTAAACAAACCTTAAAATGAAGTTGCAGTGAGTTTCTGAAACCCTGTGGATGAATTTGCTCATCTCATTAAAAGCAGCCTATTTGCTACTCCCCTCAACTATAGTTATAATTATTGATTCTTTTAAAAGGGTACATATGGTAATATGAATGGATGATTGGGCCTAATCCAATTGGAGGTTTTGTTTCTTTGTTGCTATTTACAGGATCCGGCAAACAAGAAAGAGATTATCTGTGATGAAAGTTTGAAGAGTATCTTTGATGGGAGGGAACGTGTCAACTTTCTTGAGATTGCTAGGCTCATGAGTCCCCACTTCCTAAAACAATGACTGACTAGCTGTTACCACGGTAAGTAAAACATATTTAGATTTGCACCTTCCTAAATAATTATTTTCAACATTTTCTCCGCTAATACATAAACTTGTTGTTTTTTCAAATTTGAAGTCACATATGTTTATTTGCAGGTATTTTGAATTTTGATGATATCATTTGGAAGGACACAATTTTGCAGGATAATTTATGGATTTTCTTTTATTCCGTGAAAATACAGTCAATTGACCATTTATCTTCCTTAACTTTTTGTACATTCTAATTATACAAGGATATATTATTATGGGTAGTTCTAATGTGGAAGATTTGAAGTTTGACTGCATTTATGCATTTTTATGCCCTGGGTGATCATCTTTTCTAGCCTGTTATTTTGATATGTATTACTTGGTGAAATTCAATTGTAAGGCGGTTTAAAAGTCATAGGAATGTTGGTTTGTATAAGGTTTCTTTTTGGTTTATTTATCCTTATTATTGAAGGCCACAATTGGATAGCATTTACAATTCTATATACTCTTAATGAAGCTCATCTTCTGTAAAAGTTTATTTCAATGCAGTAGGAAACCGCTATAAATAGACTTTATACAAATCTATAGAAATTGTGAATTGAGATGACATGCATGCTGATTTCTGGAAAACCCATCTTGTCAGTGATTTCGAAACTTATTAACGTGTGCTTTGTAATTGAGCTATGGAGAGCTTGTTTATGAAAAGTTGCAAATGTAAATGCGTTTTGCATATGAACTTCAATTCATAGAAGTATGAGGTTTAGTTTTTTAATATCTATAACTTATTTAGAGGTCTATATATAGGCAAATTCCACTACCTTATTTATGTATCACTTAACTTGATTCATTTGAATGCCATAAAATTTACTATAGAGCAAGATTTCATTGTCTAACATTGTAGCTTCTGACTGCCCTGCACACGGTTAGGCGAGGGAATAATCAAACATATGAAAAGCAAGTATTCAAAGTTTTAGCGTTTTCAAAGAGTTTGGATTATAAACAAGCAAGTTAAACAAGAGTTAAATGAAATAGGCATATACAATTGTCTTACAGAACTGAGTCGCATCTAAATTGTAAAAGGGGTGGTTTCTAAAAGTGCCCAAAACTGAATGGGCTTGATGATCACTTAGCAGCCTATCACATGACCCTATGTGGTGTGAAGTAATAAATACTCGTTGAATTCTAATTGAGTGGCCGTGTCATAGTGAACTTCTAGGCCTTTAATCTTCATTTCATGTTTATTTGATCATTTGGTAGGCATGTGTCCTTTCTGTCTTTTTCAAATTTTAATTGTCGGCCTTTAATTGACATGCTCCTCTTTTCATGGTAGTTCACCCCTTCAGCACTCATAGGAACACTTTTGACAAACTTGTAAGCAAAAGGGATTAATGCATTAGCTTTAATTGTTGACATCTTTTATTTGTATGGTGCTTTATTATTATTGTTTTACTTTCATGGTTAGGTGTGTCTAGCATGGAAGGGAAATGCTTTTTCTATCTTATATCAATTTTCCTCCATAGAGTCTTTGAAAAGCATTTGCAAGAGTCCCCAATTGGATTTCACACAACTCATTGATATTTTTCTTTCCCTAGAATTTCTTGTAGGCTATGTTGAGTTTTGGGATTTGACATCATGACGTACTAGGCTCTTTCAAGCACTCACAATCACTCACAATAAACTCTACTTGCCTCTCAGTTCTTTGTAATCTTTGCAATTAGTAATATTTTTGAGCAAATGACTAACACTTCAATGACAACAATCACAATATTTGTATTGTTCTATCAGTGGGTTCTGGATCCTGACAAAAGCTGTAGGGCATTTTGGGTGCCCTCAAAGCCAGTTTTTCCACTAATAAAAAACAATCACAATATCTGTCTATTATTTTCAGTGGTTCTTTTACTATCAATCTATTCACCATTTCTTACCACAACAGGAGCAGTACAAGGGAAAGAGAGAATAGAGATGAAAAGTTGGGTCCCAAAGGATTGCATTAATTCTTTATCAATTTGCATGCCTTGGATTTTCCATAACTAGGTGTGAGGTTCATTTACAATTTATTCAAGATTAGTTTGTAATGTGGCAAGTTGATTGCTTCAAATTCGAAACAATCTGTTGCATAGTTTGGATTTAGGATAGAGTAATTCCATTTTTTATATTGAATAGACTTAATTTGAGTTTATAATTGCAAATCATTGTTTGCAATAGCATTACTTTTCCTCTGATAACTTAAGTAGAAAAAAAACATTCCACTCAAACGCCAAATTGAATTCAGGAAAGAACAATTTATATTTTGAATAATTTATATTCACAAGGAAAAAAAGGAGTTTATTGAAATGTTGTTTGCTTGTTCACAAACATTTGCATGCATGCACATCGAAGCATACAAAACACCAAAAAGTAGTTTATGAGCTTTCTTTCCATGCATGTTATCTTCATTGGAAGGATTTTGTTCTAGCATCACAAATTAAATTAGAAGGCATGGAATAACATTCAAAAGAACAAAAATGTGAATTTTTCTTTTTTCATTATATGTTAAGAGCTTTGGGCCTAATTTTTCAACACTAAATAAACAAATAAACAAAAGCAAGCATGCACAACCACTTGAACAATAAATAAGTAAACATTTTTGAAAAACCATTGCACATTCAAAACTTGAAACTACTCACAAATTGAAAATAATACAAGCAATCTATTTTAGCAGTCATGTATGCGTCAAAGTAGCACCTACTCATAAAATAATCAAATCAATCTATTTTAGCACTCATATGCATCAAAGTAACACCTACTCATAGAATAACCAAAGCAATCTATTTTAACACTCACATATGCATCATAGTACCTACTCACATTTTCCCATCTATGATCACATTTTGATGTTCCATGCCTATATATGTCCTACTACTCCTCCATTAGAGATCTGTCTTTGGATGACCACCCCTTTATGTGTAAGATTCCTTTATAGGAATTCACCTTCTATATTTTAAAGAACCTTTTGGACCACATCATCAAAATAAATATGTTGTCTAGATCAATCCCTAAACTCTCCAAGTTTAAATGGGAAACAGATCTAAATACTCACATCAAAGCTTATACAATGGCTTTTCAAGAATTTCTCCCTTGGGATACAATTGTTGTTAGGATATTGCCAAATACCTTAGAAGAAGTTATGCTTGACTAGTACTATTGGTTACTCAAGGTTTTGATACATTCTTTTATACAACTCATTGGAGAGTTTATTATTTGCGTTTGATACAAACAAGCTTGTCAATAGAGGGATTGGATTAGGGAATTCCTTAATGTGGAACAAGATAAAGAATATTTAGCTCACATTTTGACTCGGTGGGGATAAGTCTTGAATTTAATTAGTCCACCACAAATAGATAGGCACGAAGTATGCGATATATTATATTTAAAAAATAATCTATAATAATATTTTAATGTATCAAATTAAAATTTATATTAATGCTTCAGCGTCTTTTTGATTGAAATTATAAAATACAATGAACATTTTAATTTTTATTAAATATTGCTTTCTATAAATATGAGTTAAATTTGTTTTGACTAATCATTTCTTATTATGGATATTATTATTTTGAGTAGTTTTTTAAAAAAAAATTTTAAATTTTTAAGAAATTGTTAAGTTTGATAAAAAAATAAATACATGCTCTTTTGTCACAAGAGATGCAAAGAAAGATAACATAAAAATAGGCTGTCAACATAACCTACATAACATACTGAATTTTGTAACAAGAGATTTAAAGAAAGATAACATAAAAATAGACTGTCAACATAACCAACATAACATACTGAATTATTTTGAAGAGACACATTTTGTTTCATTATTAATTATTTTCATTATAAAATATTAATTATTAAATATAAAAATAGATGTCAAATTTAAATATTATAAGAAAATTGTATTATATTAATTTTTTTTCCATAAATTAGATTTTTTTAAGACAAAATTATAATAAGATACACATTAAATATAATCACATTTCACTCAAAAAATGGCAGGGGCTATCTTTCATGTAAAATATATCAAAGATAAAAAAAAGGCAAACTTATTTTTTTTCAGATTCGCCAAAACATGCTGTTTTTTTTTTCAATTTTTTTATGTTTTTCACTAAAAAATATATAGATCATGAAGAACAAAAGCTGAAAAGTTCACGTTGTATTTTCCATTTTTAAAAATTTCTTCAACAATGTGCATTTTGCTGTGTCCCAAAAAAATGACTCTTAAAAAGGACTCGATTGTCAGGGGAAAGCTCTCAGATCTATACCATTACAGTAATCAGGATCATCTTTAAATAATGAATTGGAGGCAGAAATTTCAAGAAACAAATGAATGGGTTGGGAAACCAATAAACCAATACAATTCATTAGTTTGACATCGATGACTGGTTTGCTCTGTTTTAAGAAAATCATGAATAATCTATTCTGATGTTTTCTACAGAGATGGGATCTCCATCCATTTTCAGTCTCGGCACTAACCTCACCATAACACTTTTCTCCTCATCTTCTTCGCCATCCATTTTCTCAATCAGATGACTGATTCCCAACCTCAAACTACACGACGCTGCCCTTCTCCGCCGCTTCTGCTGATGCCCGCGTGATAATTTCTTTGGAGGCGGCATGTGAATGAAAGACCCACAATACCATTCTTCCTTTAATCCTCCTCCCCCCGCTTCTCTCATATACACTTCGAACCACAATGGCCTCTGCCGGCTCACTTTTATCCCTTGTATTACAACCTCCTCTTGCCGGCCTCGCAATTCCTCGCTAAATGCAGGCCTGCTAACACGAGCTTCAATAGGAACTCCGTTACAGGGTTCGCCGTCAGATGGAGAAAACAGAGATGCCACGTCGATGTCGGAGGTATATTTATACTTGAGCTTCTGCGCATTCTGTAGATTGTGGTAGTCGGTGAGACTCGAAACCTGATCCCTCGGCTTCAGCAGAAACTCTGTCACAGGCACCCGCACTGACGTGGAGGCCACAAGCATTTCCCGGCGCTTCAGACCGACTTGACTTGGAGATTCAGGATGGGAGCGGATATTATGACTGCAGTTTCCGGCGGGTGGAGAGTTTGGGGATGGAAGTGTTGGCCGGAGATCGTTTCCTCCTGCGCTTTTCAAAATTGTGGCCATCGTTTGGATTAAGAGGAGGGCAGAGCGGTGAAGAGAATGGTAAGAGGGAGCATTGGGCAATGTTTTTATAGAGGGATGTATTGGGAAGGGAGGAGCAAGTGGCAGGCAAATTCCGAGAATGTAAATGAAAACGTGAGCGAGTGGGGATTTGATTTGTTACCTGGTCCACGAATCAAAGCAAAAGCGAAATGGAAATGTGGAGTCGACGTAATGGTCGAACGCAAAATCTCTGCATGTCTTAGTCCGACGTGAGAGTTGCGTAATTTACGGCGTAAGAGAATTGGGCACGTTTAGCGGTGAGGGTTGCTCTTGCCTGGAAAGATAGTTTTACGGAGTGCGTTAAACCATTCCACTTGGAAAAAGTCCACTCTAACTTTAGTATCCAATATAGTAATCGCACCTTGGTGTGAAATGGGTAGAGATATGAGAGAAATTTGAGTTGGAGTCTTTTTAAAGTTTAGTGATGTGAGTTATCAAAAATTTGAAGTGTTTATCACAATATTGTATTTAAGGTTCTGTTTGGTTGCGGGAATTGAGACGGAATTGACATTTTTAAATTCAAAATTTGTTCAATATGTAGTTTGGTAGTGCAAAGTGGAATTGGTAGAGGGAGATGTATATCCTCATTTTGGCCCAAAATGAGCATATACATCTTCCACTTGAAAAGGTGGAATTGGAATTACATCTTCCAATTCTACTTTTTCATAAACCAAATTGCATAATGATTTCAGGTCCACAAATTACCCGTTGATATTCTCTCCTGTCTGCATATCGCATCGTCTGGTTTAATAGGGTTGTGCAGAGGATGTATGTAATGCGCAGATGCAAGTTTGCAATGCAGGTTGAGTTTTGTGAAGATTAGTGGTCCATTGGTAAATCTTCTTTTGCATATTTGAAAGGAGCTATGTTATGTGTGAGATTGGTTTTGTGAGTTGTTAATTGTTTGTTTGTAACTTCTTCTGTGCATATAGCAACTTACCTGCTGGGTTTCATACTCTCCATTTGTGCAAAGAAAGACACATACACTTTCTACTAAGGTGGGCATAATCATTCCTTTCTTATCTCTGTTTCTTATCCTTTCTTTACGATACCATTACATTTTAATTTTCTTTCGTTCCTGGAATCAAGAAAGGGGGTTTTTATTCTTCGCACTACAGTGAGAGCCCTTTAGAACTTGTAGTAAATCAAACTTTCTTCACTCACACAACTTAGGAAGAAAAATAAGCTTTCATAATTTTTTTTTACTGTGAAAATGCATTGTAAAATGGATCAAAGTGCAGGCCAAAAGAAGAACTAATCGACATACTGCCTTTGTACTTCCAAATCACTAGTGAAACTCTGATAGCTCTCAAAGGCTTTTCGAGTCTATGAAGCTTCTTGTAACCAATTGTAGTTCCATTACTCACAAGCATCATTTTGGTCTCATCAACAACTGATGCATAAACCCCATATTTCATTACCCTTTGCCCCAATACTATGGTCTCCTGAATCCTCACAACATTGAATTCAACAGCTTCTTCATTTTTCAATTCTATCCAATGATATTTTTCGCTACTCCCAAAATCCTTGGGTGCCCAATAAGTCCAGAGATCATTGTTCAATACATTGCTAGGGTTGAAGGCTTCCCCTCTCACGCTACTTGCTGTGACACAAGAAAAAGTAGCAAAGTCCACAGAAAAATGGTGTTTGACTCTTTTATCTTGCTCAAACGAGACTATTTCTACAATCACCAACTTCAAGATCATTTCTACAACCCCCTCCTAGAAAAATCTAGGCATCCATTTTGCCTAAGCAAGATCACATTTGGAATCCTCCCTCATCAAATTGTGACCAAGAAATTACAAATAGAAGTTACCAACACAGTGGTCATCCTTCACAAAACCTTATCCTAAGTTCTAGGTAGGATCACAATCATTTCCATGTCTCTTCAAACCATGATGAACTTGCCCCACATAGGGATGATCACCAACACGATCACCCCTTACAAAATTGTCCTCATGGTTCTCCTTTCTAGGATTATGGCTGACAAGGCCATCCCTCATACAATTGTCTACACCAACCATCTCCTCACCATAGGGATTGTTGAGACCATTTCCATTAGGATCATCACCATGATACCCCCATCCAAGAATGCCTTGCCACATTATCATTCTCATTCTAATATGATTAAGGATCATGGTAGGACCCACACTCCCATTTCGCCCATGCCTTCCTTTCAGATACCTCATCACTTTAGGGATAACCACTAGTGAAGAGTTGAGAAGGAACTCATTAGCCCCTTCAATCCAAGCAATCCCTTATCAACCCCCCTCCCCTCTTTAAGCTTGCTATGTACTGGGAGCATGACAATCAACTAATGCTCAAACTCTCCAATGTGATGCTCTCACTGGGTTGTGGTCCCAGCTCCCAAAGCCCTATGTAGTTTCACCAACCTCCTTGATAAGTTTGTCATCGTGTTCATTGTTTCTCAACCACCTACCCATGGGGTTTAAAATCTTCATACTGTGAAACATGATAAGAACAACTCAACTTTGATTTCATCTAAAGATGGTACTTGGCTATCCATTTTCAGTCTCGGCACTAATCTGACTTTAACACTTTTCTCCTCATCTTCTTCGCCATCCATTCTCTCAATGAGATGAGGGATTCCTAACCTCAAACAACACGACGCTGCCCTTCTCTGCCGCTTCTGCTGATGCCCACGTGATAATTTCTTTTGAGGCGGCATGTGAATGAAAGACCCACAATACCATTCTTCCTTTTCTTCTCTGCCCGCTGCTCTCATATACACGTCAAACCACAATGGCCTTTGTCTGCTCACCTTTATCCCTTGTATTACAACCTCCTCTTGCCGGCCTCCGAATTCTTCGCTAAATGCAGGCCTGCTAACACGAACTTCAACAGGAACTCCGTCACAGGGTTGGCCGTCAGATGAAGGAAACAGAGATGCCACGTCGATGTCGGAGGTGTATTTATACTTGAGCTTCTGCGCATTCTGGAGATGTGGTAGTCCGTGAGACTCGAAACCTGATAGCTCGGCTTCAACAGAAGCCTCGTCGCCGGCACGCGCAGCGACGTGGAGGCCACAAGCATTTCCCGGCGTTTCAGTCCGACTTGCCTTGGGCTTTCACAATTACAGTGGATGTTATGACTGCAATTTCCGGCGAAAGGAAGTGTTGGCCGGAAGTCATTTCCCCGGATCAAATCGCCTACTGCGCTTTTGAAAAATTTGGCCATCGTTTGGCTTAAGCGGAGATGAGAGCGGCGAAGAGAATGGTAAGAGCGAGCACTCGAGAATGGTAAGAGCCACATTGGGCAAGACAAAATGTACTAAAGACAAAAAAAGGGTCAATTTTTTTTTCAAATTTGCGAAAATACTATTTTTTTTTTGTAGTTTTCGACCATAAAATATGCAGATCATGAAGAACAAATGCTGAAAATTCTGTACAAATTGGATAGGTTTTCTGGTTTTCAAAATTTGGTCAATGGTTCATTTTTTAAGGAGCTTAGCCGCGTCCCTTTCAATTACTTATGACCTATTTGGGTTTCACACACTTGATATTCTCCAATTCCTTACATTGTCTAAATACCTTGTCATTTAATGTGCTTTGATTGTGTTGTCTTGTCATTTACACTTTTATACACTTACTTTTATTACGTAAAGCTTCAGTTATGCTTTCAAATCAAACACCTATCATATAATTAAAGAGAGACAAAGTAAAATTATATGTTATCTCATGCACAAAAAACAGTATGGGTAGCTTCTCACAATAAAAGAATATACAATCACTAATTTGCATGTAAAGAACTATACATTTTTGGGCAATACACAATAGTTTTCATCGGAAGGACTATACAAGTACTCTAAAAAATACATGATACACTACCTTTGTCTTATGGAGAAAAGATTAAATAAAGGTGCACAGTACAATTGACGTATAAGAGTGTCAGAAACGTTAGTAAAACACAAGTTAAAGTGTGCCAACAAAATTAGATGACCACAAATAACTAAATTGTTCAATGAAAAACATTTGGGACCATTTTTCGACGTCTATGTGTCGCTTTTCCGACACTATCCCGTCGGCCTAGCGACAGAGACCAGTGTTGCAGTTTTGGTGTCGAAAATAACGATGACTGTACCGTCTGTTGTTATTGTGATGGTGCTAACCATTGCAATACGAGCCGGCTATGATGGTTACCATGCTGTCGTTACATATTTTATCTGTCGCTATTACAACACATAGGCATCGCATTTTAGCTGTTGCTATTACGACATGTAGGCATCGCATTTTAGCTGTCGCTTTTTCAGACATGCGATGAATTTGCTATACATGCAACGTCGAGCCATCAACAATTTTCGACGGTTCGACGTCGCATGTATTTTTTTAGTGTCGCAATTATGACAGACGTGCGACGAATTTGTTATACATGCGACGTCGAGCCGTCAACAATTTTTGACAGTTCGACGTCGCATGTATTTTCTTAGTGTCGCTTTAGAGTTTTTAAGAGTTTAGTGTCCTAGTGTCGATATTTTCAGTAATTGTGGTTTTACTGATTTTGGAACCATAATTTCATGTGCTTTATTGGGATAATTTCATTAGCGGTTGGCCAAATAAATGTAAAACAATTGGTATTACCAAATTAGTTCATCCAAAAACTAGAAGACTGTGATTGCCTGATAAGTACAAGTAGGATTCGTG
>MU227857.1:0-14134 GCA_018584345.1 Thuja plicata
GACTCTCTGATTATTATTCAGGCTTGTATTAATAGACAAATTCATTGCAGAAGTCTAGCATACAAATTAAAGCAGGCTTGGCGTCTAATTGATACTTTTGAAAACTGCATCATCACTCATACTTATCATGAAGGTAACCAATTGGCTGATTACCTTTCAAACTTAGGATGTGATGGAAAGATGCTTGATAGTCGGGATCCAATTACGTTGGCGGAATTGTATCCAAGTTTATTGGATATCATTGAAAATGAATGTATTGGGTGATGATTTCGGGTTTTCTTTCAGGTTCTTTCCCGAATGAACTCTTGAACCTGGCTTATTATTAATTTTATATATAGTGGCTTTGTCCATTTTTTTTTTAAAAAATAAAAATAAAAATGTTGAGCAATGATATAATGTATAAAATGTTGAAGGAGATGGAGTTTCTTTGTGAGGTAGCGCTATGAAGAGAAGCTATGCAAAGAAAATAGATTAATATAGAATAAGTGTTGAGATTAATACAGAGAATAAAATATGTTTAAACAACAATATATATATATATATATATATGTGTGTTTGTATATATATATGTGTATATATATATATGTATATATATATATATGTATATATATAAACAGTAATACTGAGACAAATAAATCAGTCAAATTACGGGGGGCATAACTTTTACATGCACCGTTGGATTTTTTCAATTTTTGGATATGTGTTTTCAAACCTAATTATCTAGAACTCCACTAAAGTGATTGTAAAAATTATTTATAGTTTGAAAGTTATGAATGCCTGAGTGCAGGTCTATAAAACTATCTTCAAAATGACAGTCACATAAATGTTTAAATGGTTTGCATAAAAGGAAAAAAATAGAGATATATAACCTTGCAGATAAATATACTTGAATAACCTTCAAAGCATTAGAAAGAGATGTTAGTATTGATTTAATAATAAAGATCATCTGCAATGTAAATCTGAAATCTTCCTTTGCGGTTTCCCAACAGAGGGAAAGACCAGACAAAAGAAACTGGGTTTAGCAGTAAACCATCCAAACCCAAAAAAAATTTCAAAAAGAAAGAAGAAAATTCCTACAAATAAGAGTTAGATCAACAAAAAACCAATTTATTCTCCTCAACAAGGATATCTTTCAACTATTCCTGCATGCAACACTCAAAACAAGGATTAAACCAGCTATGATAGCATGTTAGAAATATAAAGTAAAATGAAAAAGATAGGGAAAGAATCCAAGAGAGTATGCATTGGAAAAGATTTACCAAATGCAGAGAGAGATAGATTTTCCTTCAATAGATCTACCACAAGTACACCGAAATTCTCCAAGAACCAAGGAAAGAACACAATGATTTGAAAGGGGAAAAACAAGAAAAACCCCTTGTGAACAATATGAATATGGCTCAAAGCATAAAGAATGAGAGCAATAAGCTCATTACAATATTGCAAGAATGAGAATGAGAGAAGAGAGAAGAAATCCAACTTAGGATACCTATAAGAACCCTATAACTTTTAAGAAGTGTGTGAGAACCATCTCTTAAGTAGAGATGAGTGGAGGAGTTTGCATGTAACTCCCATACTCTATGTGTGCCACATTCACATTTGGTGTGTGCCATGTGTAAGAATCCTCTTAAGGAGGAATATCTAAATTCCTTATTAAAGGAATTACAAATAATATGACATGTCCTTGGTATATCTTTTTATTACATAGTTACCAAGGAAAGATTAATTCTAAAACAACCCCTTCACATACACCACTTAAGTTGCATAGTGGATATCATATGAAGGGAAATGGGACGTTGAACTCCCACAATTTCACAATCTTTGCCAACATCATCCTTACACTAGATAGTCTTCTATCTACAATTGATTCTAGCACCATGAGATCCTAACCAGTCCATTCCTAAGACAATTCCATATGATCCCAAAGGAATCACACGAAGATCAACTAAGGTAATGAATTTTCCTAGATTCAACTTGCACTCACGGACTACAGAGTTTGTGGCTACCTTAGCACCAGAAGCCAATTCCACTTGCTAACATATATCTTTATTTTTAGCTACTAGCCCATAATTCTCTAATAAGAAAGGAGAAATGAAAGAATTTGTAGCTCCAGAATCAAATAAAATAGAAGTAGAAATACCTTTAATTGCACCCAAAGTCTCTACCATTGTGCCCTGGTGTTCTTCCTGATAGTGATCTATTGCAGAAAAAACTCTATGAGACTAACCTACATCTCCAACTGTAGGCTCAAATATAGCTAGTCTCTATCCTAAATACTCAGGTGTACGCTGACTATAGTTGGCCACAATGTGACCAAACTGAGCACATAATAAATAACCAGTACCGGTGTCATAACCTCTACCAGCGAAGGGTGCACTAGATTGTTGATAACTCCCTCTGCTAATACTCTTTGCAAGCTGACTAGACTGATTGTGCTTGACATGCTAGAAATTGTGGAAGTTCCTAGAGAGATAATCGTCACTCTGACTAGGTGGAGCTGATCATTTCTACTACTAACTCTAATTGTTACCAAAGAAACTAGGGGGTTTCTTGAAGTTCCTAGTTCCCTGAGATTGATGACCTCTAACCCCTAAAACCACTGCACCTCCTGACTAAGAACCAAATTGACCATCATGACCCTGAGATAGATTTGCCTCTATAAGAGTATCTTTGATGACCACAACTCTCAGGGTAGTAGGATCAAAGAGCTTAACTTCCCTGATGATGCAAGCATTAAGCCCCCTAATGAAGTGTTGAATCATGAGAGTTGAATCCTCCAAACCCAACATACTTCTTGAGCTCAAAGAAATGACACTCATACTCCTCTACTGTCATAGCCAACTATCACAGGTTATGGAATTCATCTTCTCTTTGCTTCCTCCACTAATCTGATAGGAAGCGCTCTCAAAATTTCTCAAGGAACAACTCCCTAGTGACAATATCCATGCGGAGCCCCAACTTCTCCTCCTCGATCTTCAACCAAACTATTGAAAACTAAGAGAGTAGTATAATCACATATCTGGCTTTAGTATTTCTACTAAAGGGGTGTATAGAAAAACATCTCTCTAAGGAAATAAGCCAAGTCTTTGCCTCTAATATTGAACCTTTCCCATCAAAGGGAGTAGTTTGTGATCTCATAAGATCCCTCATATGGTTTGCTGCAACAGTATCAGGATCAAGTACATAATTCCTCCTTGAAGGAAACTTGGATCTCTCCCTCACCCTCTCCTCTATCTGAGAGTGATGAAAAACATCCTACTCCACTCTTCCCTGATCCGGATCTTGACAATTCAGGATTGCCTGTAACAACTTCTTGGTGCCTAGCTCTTCAGACTCATCTTGATGTTCATCTCTCTACTCATTTGTGCTTTCCTGATGAACACTCTCTTGTCTGACACTCATGGAAGGGCTATGATGTCTACCCCTTCCACGATCACTAGCTTGGCCTCTACCACGACCCATAGAAACTCTAGTCTTAGAAGACATGATTCTTGAAGAAACTAGATAACCATACAACAATTCACAACATAACTCAAATAAAGACAAAGATAAGAATGATTCACAAAGCAATGGTTTGAACAAGAAACAAGGTTTTATGTCTATGTTGTCTTTTAGAGTTTAAACTACAAGACATCTAATGAGCATACATTACCCAGAGTTCCCAGTGTAGAAACATGGCTCTGATACCAGATGTAAAGCCCTGCCAAGGAACCCAAGAGGAATTAACCTAAACATGATACTATATTTGCAAAAAAAATAATTTTAAAGTTTACAAACAAGAACATACATCAAAGTGGAAACAATTACCATTTACCCACATCAACACATACAAGCATAGATTACAAAACTCAAGGGTTCCATGATGTGGAATTATGTAAGACCAAAACTCAACGAGATATCCATAAAAAAAAATTCTCATTATTAAAATAGATTACATAGTAACATCAATGATACAAGTACAAGATTATAATTGATTCCATAAGGTATAATTCAAAACTAGATCCTCTGCACATGTCACAGGGTATGTGATAATCACTTAATACAATAAGATTATAGTTATCCAAGATCAAGTATCACATATGATACGATAAATAAATGTACAATATAGAAATGATAAGATCAAAACCTCCATTAGAGAAAGATAAGTACAACTGAACCAGGAACATTTAGCACTATCACATGAATGCTAAAACTCAAATTGTAAAGAATCACTACCACCTATCCATGTGGAACTATAAATTCCACCCCACCGTGTTGAGGAGATAAAAAAAGACCCCACTCAAATATCAAAAAAAGAAGCCAAGATCATCTAAGAATGGGAGTCCTAAAAGCTTACTAACTAAAGGTGTGCTTAATCATGTTACAAGGTATACTCACTATTTCCCTAAGGAAACCAAACATATGTAGGAAACCTAGACTGTGATAGGAAGTCTTATATTTCTAACCCTTAAGTCTTAGCCTGGTAGTCTCTTTGGACCTTGGCACTTAAGTGACCATATACGGTATCAATGACTTCTCAACTAGACGAAGCCATTAACTATGCCATAACCATACCTCATAGTGTGTAAAGCATCATCTCATCCTCCATCTTAGCCTATACAAATTCTCAAGCATGGGTGAGGTACCATGTCTTATTAATTCATTTTAACCCCCTGGTTTATGTATAATGTTATCAATTAATTAAGAAACTTGCAATAAGCGATTCTGGTTGCCACTTGCGGGCCCAGACATGACCCTGACATATTATTGAAAGCCACACCCTACTAGTCAGCTAGATGACCTACCCTAGGTTCACTGGTCAAACATACTAATCCAAAAGAGGTACATATACAGAAAACCCCAAAATCTAGTTCCTCTCAATATCAAGAATGATCAATACAATCACAAAATTCAGAGTAACATAATCATTTAAAGAATACGGTTCAAGGTTGGATATAAAGGACCAAATCAGAACCATAATCATGATGCGACATAGGAAACATATCCTAAAGCCTTTGGACATTTCTAGGGAAGAACTAAACCCCGAGCCCAAAACATAATTAAAATAATTTATAATCAAGCAGATAACACTCAAGCCAAACATATAGTCCCTACTGATATCCTGGCGCCAATATAACTAACATAAGAATTTCAAAAATTAACGTAATAATGAATTCTAGAATCTATTCTATAGATTCCATCCATAATCAAAATTTAATGATAATTATACAATAGGCATTAAATTTCCAATTAGATATTCCACAAATTTTGAAAAACATTACAAGTCCACCTATAATTTTCCTTTATAAAGTTTACTACTACTAGTAATTAAATTTTATCTTTAAATGCTCATTTAAATAAAATAACCCTTAATGACTTAAATGAAGCATACCATTTTGGGGAAATAATAGCCACATACAATTCTGGAAAAAAATAATTAAAATAATTGTCTGCTACAAAAAAAAATTATAGAATTAATTATTAATTTCCAGAATATATATAACAAAATAATGTTAAATTAATAAAGGATAACTAAGCCTTTAAAAATTAAGAAACAACTATAAATTAAAACCATTTAAAAATAAAAATTAATTTTAAAACAAACGAATAAGAAAAACCTTTTAAAAAAAAAATTGAAAGGGATTATTATTATTTTTTAAAATATAAAACAAATTTGTGGGGGGTCTCATGGACCCCACCCTTGCCCACACAACCATCGTGAGCCTGCCACAGCAGGGTTGCACGGTAGTTTGTGTTGCCCACACCCTCTGCCGAGGCAGTGCTGTCGTAGCAGGACTGCACGACAGTCTTACCTGTCGTAGGCGGCATAGAGGTCGACACCCTTTGTCGAGGCAGCTCCACCGTGGGTGGTACGAGCCCCCACACGGTGGCGTGTGGGGAGTTGGGGGCCCCCACACCACTCGATATATAATATTTCTATTATTTTTTTCTATGTATTTTTTTTTGAAACTTAAAACAATTTTTGTTCTAAAAGAATTTTCTATTTTTTACTTGCATTGTTTGCATTATTATTATTATTTTTAATAAGAGTATATTTTTTTACAAGACCAACAAGGTCAATTTTTCCAAAACAAATAAATTTTTACTAAGTTTTCAAATGAAATTTATAGGGAAAACATGGGAAATTTCCAAAAAATTATTTAATACTAAAATTACACTAGCACAAAAACAACAATATATGACTAAATAAAGTACTAAAAATTGTAGATAAATGACTAACTTTGGTCACGTGACCATTAGTAGTTTATTGCCGGTCATTTATCTCATGACCAAATTTATGACTAAACTATTTTAGTCATTAATTTGGTCATTTATTTAGTCATTTATTTAGTCGTATATTTAGTCATTTATTTAGTCGTTTATTTAGTTGTATATTCGGTCATATATTTGGTTGTATATTGAGTCATTAATTGGTCATATATTGAGTCATTAATTGGTTGTATATTTGGTCGTATATTGAGTTTATTGATGATAAATAATATATGGTAGGTACAATATTTGCCACATGTCATAAAATAAAAGCATGAAAATGCTCAAGATTTGAGAAACAAGTGAACTATGAAAAATTGTTGCTATGTCTTGGAACATCAACACTATGCAGAACCCTGAAGAAGCTTTCTACTCTACCTCTTCTCTGTTTAGTCGAATGGCCCTTAGCATCCTTCAGAATAATCCCAGTGTGATACAGAGGTGGCATGGATGTGGTGGGAAAGAGGAGTTCACAAACTCAATCCAACAAATAGGATACCCAAAAACACTCACAAGCCTAAAGGATAATCAAATGTATAACTAGGGAAAACATGAAATGAGACTTTGACCAATGAACTTAATCACTCCTTATAGCAATTTAGAGGGCTAATAAAATAGAAGTAAGCGTTTTTGGACCTTATCTCCCAAACTTTCCAAAATACTTAGAACATAAAATAGATTTATGGATACCCTTTTTGGAGTTACACAACATACCAAAATCTTAGCATAAGTTTCTTTGGACAAAAATGGACTTCCTTCACAAACCTACTATCACAAGCATAAAAAAGTAGGTAGATTTACAAAGAAACTACTCATTAAACTACTCCCCAATCCTCCAAACCTAAAAAAATTCACAAAAAATGACTTCAAAGTAAGGAATCCACAATCAATTTGAATGTAGGAGGCTTCTAACACCAAAAGCCCCAAAAAACCCAAAAAACCCTAAAGAACCGAGGGCTTGCTCAATGTCTTATCTCCACAACTCATAGCATCAAATTGAAAGTTTCTACACCTTCACATAGGTCATAGAAAACAACTTCAATCATAAAAACACTACCTCCAATGGCTAGTTTGTTCCAACCTTGAACCTACCAACCAACTTCACTAGTTTTCGACCTTGAAAAATTGATGATCATCACTCATTAACTCCACAAATATGCATAAGAATAGGTTAAATGATATTATACATGTTAAGGAATGATCACTCCATGAGAATAAACACAAATCATCCATGGAATGATCATCTATCCATTAAAACCCTCAAAACTCTTAAACTTGTTGTCACAAAAACTTTACTACAACAATACTCTTCAATGAATCTACAACTAGGATAAAGGTTATTGAATGTTCAATGGATGCTAAAGACATTCTACCATGAACCAAATCTCAATGGACAATCAACAAAGCATGAAAACAAACAAACTTGCATCCAAATAAGAGTTTTATTGAATATTATTGTCACAGTCCGTACAATGCTTGTTCTCCTACTTCTCTATCGTACCAAGCATGCTCAAGACAATAATTAACTCCTCCAAGATGGTTAAACTAACTCAAAAAATAGTTGGATGGCTTATTCTAACCAAAAAGACACTAATACTAATTAAATCCCTCTAAAAGACTCCTAAACGTTGCCATTCGAATATTCAAATTTGCAACTTACAATAAATTGAAACTTCATGGAAACCAAATACTAATCAAATGAATTCTTATCCATTATTGTATTTCAAACACCTCTAAACCTTCCTAAGACCATTATTGAAAGGTTTAATGCCTTCAAGTGTTCATTCATTACTGTTATTTCTCAAATCATGTATGAGTATACAAATTCTTCATGAATGAATGTCAAGTCCACTCACTGTTCCAAGACACCAGTCAAGTCCTAGGTTTATCAACAATCAAAAACATTGATACCGATGTATATAAAGGTGAATAAAAATCAAAATAACGCGCTTACATCACTCTCAATTCAAGACCATGTTTTATGCAACCAAAATAAATTACTGTTGCCCTGACTGTACTCATGGGCAGTGACAGTTTGCAGAGAATTCCTTTTTTATTAATCTCAAAACATTAGTAAATTGTTTTACCTTAGAATTAAACACCAAGGTTGAGGGGGTTCAATTGTGTGAATTTTTCCCACTTCATGTCCCTGGCTTTGATCTGTTAGATTTGCTGGATACAAAAATGGTTGCAGATTATCAGTCAATTTCAAAATGTCTCGCAACAAATTATACCTGAAGCTTTGCTATGGAAGCCATGTGAAAAAGGAATTTCTATGGAGCGCATCCTTAGGGACTTCCTGAGTGAAGTCTGTCAGGTCAGGCTCATGACCTTAATAAGGATCTTCTATAATCCTTTGACCCAATCTTGTCATCGTCCACTGGAGCGCAACACTCAGGGAACTAGGCTAACCATCATTTGGTTCATTCCTCTTCTTGGAAGAGCATTCTCTATCCAAGGATTTAGGCTGGTCCTTAAAGAGTATTCTACATATTCCCTTTATGATTTTTCATTGATTGAAAGGATAAGTCGAATGTCTTCTTATATCCGTATTAGGGAATGAAGGATTGCATGTTTGGGATGTGTCCCATCCCCTCATTCATAATCACTCTTTAATTATTCCCTTTCAATTTGTACGACCGTGTAATAGTTCCACTGCATAATAAAGGTAATTATTAGTCACACTCCTTTGTAAAAGATAATCACTGGTTACTCAATCAAGTGTATGCCTTAGTCGATATAAACTTGTAATACTTAGCCGATTACTTCGTAATTGATTTTCACTGTGACTGTGTCTTTATTTGCTTATAATGGAGTGGATATCCTGACCAGTATCATTCTCGCTGAATCCTCAATATCATTTTTATCTCAAGTATCGATAATTTAATGGCTGACTGTAGACATATTTCTGTGTAAATAGCTAGTTAGTCATGTATATAATTACAATTTAGTCTCTTTAGAGACTTTTTTATTTTACTACATATTATTACTTATTGTTTATTTAAGATTATTAATACTGTACATAATTTATTAATAACATTACTATTAATACTATTGACTAAAAGAATATTCATTATATATGTATAATTGATATTATTTTACTAATTGTATGCACCCTAAAATGTTCGCCTAGACTTTGGGCCCCATTTATCATTTTATCAATTTATCAAATGTCTGAATCAATGCTTTAGAACATTTTCAATTCAAATCAATTTCCTTGATCAAATTGTAATTAATTCAATTATTCAATTATTTCAATATTTCCTAAGGTTTGATCATTTTTATCTAATTAAAAGATTTAATTTTCCTTTTAATTAAATAAAATTTATCTAATTTAATTAAAAGATTTAATCTCCCTTTTAATTGAATAAAATTTATCTTATTTAATTAAAAGATTTAAACTCCCTTTTAATTAAATAAAATTCCTCTTATTTAATTAAATTAAATTTCTCTCATTTAATTAAATAAAATTCTTCCAATTTATTTAATTATAAAGAAAACCCCTCTTTTAATTAAATAAATAAAAATCCCCACTTAAAGCACTTTATTTGTTGAAAAAGACAATAAATTAAATAAAAAATCCCTTTTTCATCACATCTTCCTAAGTGGTGGGTTTTTGCCTCTTAATCTCAACCATTGATCAATTCTTTTTTCCTCTTAATCTCAACCGTTCACTTTCCTATATAAGAAAATCTTTCCTTCCCATTTGATAATCATCAATCAAACATCTTTTTCATAGTATTGCTATGTTGCAGGTTTGGAGAGCAATTTTGGAGGAAGATTTGAGCAGTTGAGCTTGGATATTGCAACTTCTCTCTTCTTGTCTACTTCTTCTTGCATCCATGGCTATTCATGTAGATTAGATTCATGTTTATTTTCATAGATTAAACTTGCATTTGTATCTCCTTTCATAGATTAATCATGCATTGTTATCATTTAGATTAATTTCTTTTTATGCATTGCAATCATATAGAGTAGATCACATTTTCATGCATTGAATCTCTCATTTCATGGTGTACTTGCATGGGCACTAATTAGTTCAATCTGAGGGCTTCCATTTCAAACCTTTGCACTCCATGACTAGAGAGCTATGGATCGATATTTGAGGTCTCATTCTTGAGCAACCTTGGATGGAATGATTCATAGAAGTGTGTCAATATTTTAGCACACATTTTTTGGCGCCCACCGTGGGGCATGATGCTCTTGATTTTCCTCCATTTTATTCAGATCTCAGATTTTCTAATCTTTACACTGTTATTTTATTGAAATTTTTCAAGCCTAACCCTTGTGCAGATTTGCTTGGAGATGAAAACCCTAGATTTTCAAAGATTTGATCATATCTTCCAAACGGCTTGAAGTTTTAGTCTGAATTTTTTTTTTCAGGTTGGTGACATATTAGAGAAGCTCCAGTAAAACATTTAGTATTTTTTGAGGTATTTTGAATTTTTTATAATTTTTTCTTTATTTTTCATAAAACCTTAATTTTTGTCGCAAATCAATGAATTTTTCAGAAATTTTTACATTTTTGGAAATGTATTTAAATTATATAGGGGTTCCATTCTTTTATTTTTAAATTTAAATGAAATTTCATAGCTCATTTGGTTGATTTATGAAAACTGATCTATTTTGGGAAAATGGCTCCCTAGGGCACAAATGAAAAGATATTTTTAAAATTCAGATATTTTTGGAAAGCTCTCTATTTTTTAATAGGGGTCTATTTTTTTTTAGGGTTTGGGATCCGAATTCATAGCAAACAAATTAGATCTTGTTGACTAGGTCAAAAATCAAAATTAAAAAAAGGGCATTTAATGATTAGCTTGCACTTATTTTTCACAAGGTTCAATGCATGATGTGAGTTGTCATATGGATTATTTGCTGGTTATTATTGCTCCTAACAATTGGTTTTTAGATCTAACCCTAGGGTTTGATATAAGTTGAATATACATTACATATCTTGTTTGCTTGTCTTTCTTGTTGGAGAGTTTGTGAGGATTGCTTGGACTTGCTTGGATAAACAACAAAATGATTTGCGTTGCATTGGATTTGAGGTATTTTTTTTTATCTCTATAATATTTGGATTTTAAAAATAAAATGAACATCTCATGTGTCTAGATTGAGTGTTTCTTGCTTTCATAGATCACATTTCTAATTGGTGCTCTAAAAATGGACCTAGAATTGCTTTCTTGCATAAATGTTTCACATAGTAATTAGGCCCTATGAACACTATTTGTGGTGATCTTGAGAGAGTGGGCTTCATTCACTTTTTTTACATGCGAATCTCTTCTTGACGATAGATCCCCTTGTAGGTAGGGAAGGATTTTATTTTCATCTCATTGGTCAACTTGGTTTGGACTTCAACTTTTGGCAATACTTTCTTTCTTTGGGAGATTGGTGTCATTTGTTGTTGTGTGAGCCTTGAATGAGGTGATTTCAAATTAGTGGGTCAATGAATCATGTTTTCTATGTTTTGGTGAGATGAAGAGGCTAGAGGATTACGCTCTTTTCCCTTTTGGGAGAATCAGAAACTTGGAACCCTTGAATCTAAACTAAGTCCCCATGTGGTCCATTTTGTGAGTCTTCTTTGTTAGAGATTGTTAACCGTAGTGGAAATTCCCTTTAGTGGGTCAACCACATGGACGAAACCTCAAGCGGTAATAGCCATTTTCACCATGGTAGTGACAGCCGCTATATAAATGTCCTTGTGGAAGAAATCTCCATGGGTGTAGTTTCTTGTGGGTTGTCAGATCTCCTTAGCAGCTCCTGACTGATTAAATTCTCAGACTATGTCAAAACCTCAGTGCATCAGGATTGGATTTCACCCACTTGAGATTGCAAAAGTTGCAGAGTCAAGCCATTACTAAGAAATATAGTGCAACCAACTTTTTCTTTCCTAGGACTATGTGTGTGATTGGAAAACATTTGAGAACATACACAAGTAGCATTCTTATGGAGTAGAAATACTATGTCACTATCCATGTTCATGTGCAAGGTTGCTTTGTCCCTTGCTCATTGTTTGAAGACATTGATTGATTGAACTCCCTTATTGTTGTCTTATGTTCTTGATTCATGATAAAATCTGTTAATGCATCTAGTTGGTAAATTAAAATGAACAAATCTGAGTTCCCAAGTGATAAAACTTCAATAGATCTCCCCAAAGAGTGTTATGACATGTTGTTCAATATCAAAATGAACTTAAATGGTATCAATTTGCACACAATAACTCTTGGTCTTCTTTCTTCCACATCTCCCATGTCTTCCTAGTCTTCCATTTCCATTCTTCTCTTCTTCTTTCATGCTTCTTTCTCTTCTTTCTAAGATCTTCACATCTTGATTATTTTCTTCTTATTATCTAGTCTATCTTCTTCTATTTTCATATATTCTATCACTTCCATTCTTGATTCCTCTTCTTCCAGAACCATGAATTTCAAATATCTTGTTATGGAACCTCTCTTAAGGATAGATGATCTTGAACTTATTGCTCAATTTTAAGAGTGTTGTTTTTCCAAAAATTTCATGGATGATAAATTGAAAAAAATGATATGTAAATGAGCAAATGAATTAGATGCCTTTGCTAGAATCATAAGCATGATCTTGTCACAACGATCTTCTTCTTCCAAACACATTTTATCTTCTAAGTTATCTCATCATTCTTCATCATCCAAATATTGTTCTTCCACTTCAAAACATATTTCTTCTAAACATATTTAATCTTCTAAGTCTTCTCATCATTCTTCATCATCCAAATATTCTTCTTTCACTAAGTCTTCACATTCTTCTTCTTCACGATCTCATTCTTCTTCTACTTCTTCCAAGAGTCATGATTCTCTTCAAAATGCATACCATAATGAGCAATGTGATAATCCTTATGATACCTCTTCCATGAAGAATGAAATGCATGTTTATGATGACTATGACTTTGATGATCCCACCTATTATGATTCTGATGACTTTGTGGCCTATTCTGATGATGGCTATTATGATGAAATACATATACATGATTATGACACTTCTATTCCTAAGAGTCCTCCTCGTCATGTGCTTGTTATTACTAAAGGGCCATCCTATTGGATAGATCATGATGGTGATCCATATGATTCTAATTTTGAAAGAGACTTTGATGAGTTTCGTGAACAGTACCTTTTTGATGCTTCTATTGAGGAAGAGAAATTTTACCGCGCTGATTATAAATGTCAATACTATAAGAATTCCTCCTCTAAGATCAGTTCTCATGCTAAAAATAAAGATTGCACTCTCAAGAAAGATCATGTTAATGATGAACCTTCATTTTGTGACGATTCCCTTCCATCCTCTACTTCTTCTAATACTCATACATCTCCTAAAGTTTCCAAATCTTCCACAAACTCTTCATCCAACAAAAGTCCTAATGCTTTTCATGCAGTTACCTATAGTTATCCTCAAGGGCTACCTCTTAAAGATACTCAAGCTAACCTTCAATGGGCTGCAAATACTTTCAATCATGCTAAACCTAAAGTGCCTAAGCCTTCATATTATATAATGCCTACTTGAACTAATCCTTCCCCATCTCCTCCCAAGTCTCCCAGACAATTCCAACATGCTTCCTTATCCTTAGAAGTGGCTCCATGTCAAAAGGATTCCAAAAATTATAAAGAAAAGAACATAAAGAAAGATCAAGATCAAGAAATTTCCATGTATTCTAATCCTCTTTATGATGTCTCTTATCTGCATCATGGTTATTTTGATCCCTTACACCCTTTCTCATTTATTCCACCCTGTCTTAAATCTTCTCCTAAGCAAGATCAAGTTACTACTTACACCATTGAGCTTATTGAAAATCAAAATAACCTTACTACACTTGCGCTTTCCAAAGATGATACTTCCATTAAGGTTATTAAAAATGGTGTTGTTA
>MU227857.1:18856-71918 GCA_018584345.1 Thuja plicata
GCCTCCATTTCAAACCTTTGCACTCCATGACTAGAGAGCTATGGATCGATATTTGAGGCCTCATTCTTGAGCAACCTTGGATGGAATGATTCATAGAAGTGTGTCAACATTTTAGCACACACTAATAACATTAATCATTTATTTATTTATATTTATATTCTATTATGACTCTAATATTAAATTTTATTAGTGGAGGGGCATATTACACTTTGTGAGACAAGGCCCATTTTTTTCCAGAATATGCATTGACGTAATTCATGCATCAATTGAGTGTTAGTTAACAATTTATTTTTGAATGCTAGTTACATGTAAGATTGGCAACTCGTGCCATATTTTTTTCTATCTGTTATTCTCATTGATAAAGGCCAAGAGTCATGGATGATCCATTATATAAGCATGGACTTTCATGAATAACAGTTTAAATTTGGGAGTTCAAGTTGGGGACAGAGAAAGCTTCCACAGAGAGATCTAGAATGGGCATATCTAAGTTGACATTTGGATAGACTGTGATGCCGAAGTCTCTACAATTAGGTGTCTCAATGGGTTGGGCAACTAAAATAGTTGGGTTCCACATTTCAAGTGACCCATTATTGTATAATTTTTATGTAAGTTACTTAAGTTTGTATGTTTATGAATTTTATATTTCTTTCTATTGCTTTTGTTGTGTACTTTGCACATTCATCAAGTAGCTATTCATTTGACCCACTTATGATACTACATCAATGACCGTCATTCATACTCAGCCTCCTTTCCACCACAAATTATAAATATAATCAAACAACTCAAAAATATTCATATTTCCATACATACACATCCTTGGGGCTTTGAGTGTATCCTAAACAGCCCAGTGAGTTGGGGATTTGAAGGAGTTATTCTCTTTTTATCAGGACTGAAAACCTGCTCCATGTGATGCATTAAAGCTAAAAAATTAATATTTCAAAAAAAAATGCTAGAAACCCCTAAAAATTTAAAAGACAAAAAACTGTCATTGCAAATTCAGCAGATTATAAAACTTTATGCCCTTTGAATAATTTATTATGTTCACAATTCCTTTTTCACATGGCTCTCATATTAACAAAGTATTTATTGTCAGGGTGAATGCATAGGCCTGGATACACCTCCCCCAGGCTAGACCTGTTCTGAGATCCAAACCTGGACTAAACAATTTCAAGTGCAGTAGGGCACTTAGGTGTACCTAGCAACTCAGCCTGCTTCAAATGGGTGCCTAAAAATATATAATATATTAAGTATATAGTTGTAATCAAACATTGAACAAGAATTTTTAGCTACAATTTTGTATCAAATGACATGTATATTTTAGTTAATATCTCTCTATGAGAATTTCTAGATAATCTACTGGTGTGCTCATTTCATGAAAAACTATCCAAAAAAATGCTATTAGGTTTTATACAGGAGCATTCATTTCTAGGTAATGAAAAAGTTTAGCAGGAAGGTTAATAGACAGGCAAATTGCCAAAGCATTTTGATTTCTATAAAGATTAAAAATAAATTTTTCCAACCTAGTTACAAGCCTAGGTGAAGGGAATTTTTAATGTGGGGACCTTTTTACATCTTTGGAACATTTCCAAATGCTATAAATGCATTGTAAAAGGCCATTTTTAGTATTTCCAAACAGTTTTTGAGAATTTCTTCAGGCTGTAAAAATAAGGTTTCATCCAAAAATTCATTTGTATATTATAATGATATTCTCAAATTGCTCTTAAGAAATTGTTTGTACATGCCGCGTGCACTTTGAAATGATATTTAATTCTTTATCTGTGGAATTAAGAATGCCATTGTGCTCCAGATAGTGCTCACGGTTCCCAACCATGGGAATTGCCATGTTTCTATTTTATTGATATCCATGTGACAATCCATAGATTTTGTTACAAAAAATGAACATCAAAATATGACTAAGTGATGGAAAAAAGAGTTATACGTGGGTTTCTGTAGGATGTAGTATGTTTATATATAACCAGTGTTACCTAGGGAGTTTCCTTGTCGCCGCCATAATTTGAAGCTTGGGTTCCTAAAAATAGTGAGGAAATTTGTAAATAAAGTGCATACAACAGTGTCAAGATATATAACTCCTAAGGCCTTCATCACCTCCCTAATAATCTATGACCTCCTAAATAGTGATTCCAAACAATAAAAAAAAGTGGTGATTTCTCCATGAATAACTAGTCATCCCATGAACTCCTAAGGCCTTCATCACCTCCCTAATAATCTATGACCTCCTAATTTATGACCTCATAACTAGTCATCCTATGAACTCCTAAGGCCTTCATCACCTCCCTAAACAGTGATTCCAGATGTGCAGAATAAACAAAAGCTATGATTTTTCCATGAATAAATATTCATCCCATGAACTCCTAAGGCCTTCACACCATATAATTATAGTATAGTTGGTGTAGAAGCTATTTTATGATAAACAGTCTAAAAGGTAGGTTTCTCCAAGTGGCTCTCTAATTGCAGATATAGACACCTAGCTATCATCTAATTTTTCCCCTAGTTATTATCTAAGTTTGATGTAGGAGTATCTTGGGTCATTGGAAATCCTGCTCAACCAAAAATATGTTTACTTTTTCTTTGTAGTTCATCTTTTGTTGCTCGGGTTCATGCTTTATCGATGGATTTTGGTAATCTCTTTACCCACAGGTTGTCTGATGCTTGGGCATGCTTTTACCAATGGATTTTGGTAATCTCTTTACCGACGTGTTGTCTAATACTCGGGTATATCCTCTCTAACGGTTGCTGATTTTTGGTGATCATCCTCCCGAGGTGTTCTATCCTGATCTGGTCGACTTCTACATTTAATTTCTATTGCTAAATTTATGTGGGGTCTCTCATTTTGATATGTGTAGACCTAAATCTGCGTCTCTCATGGATTTGAGTGTCAGCCCCTTGGTGGACTCTTGTATATATTATTTTGTATGTTCTTAGTTTAGGTATCAATCTTAGAGAAAGAAAGCAAATTTTTAGATATTGAGATCGAAGGTCTATGATCTCTATTGTATGAAGGTCAATATGTAATTCATTTAATATATGGCCAAAATTAGGAAGGCCTTACAACCTAGCATGTAATGAGTTTGATAAATTTTATATAAAGGATATTCGTTGTTTCTTCTCTCACTATGTTTTTTTGCTTTTGCATTGGTTCAACAAGGTGGTTTGGTAGTTGGAAGAGCCTTTGGCCCATTCTCTATCCTCTCTTTGCATCAGGTAGTATCAGATCATTGGTGAGATCTACAATCCTTCTTGTAAACCCTAACCCTAGTTGGTATTGTTGTGGGTAGCAGATTGTGATCTGACCTACAATTGTAGAGGGGTTCAAGATGGTTTGTGGGAGAGGAAATGCAGATCCAGGTCTAGTTGATATGCTTAGACAGATGGATTCTAGATTGAAACTGTTGAGATAGCCTAGCATAGAGTAAGACATATTGAGGATGTTAATGATGATGAAATTGAAGAGGTTCAAGGTGAATTTTCACCTGCACCTATGATGAATCAGGAAAAAGAGCGATTCATGAGAGCTTTGACAAGTTTTAAATCCACACCTCAGTTTAATCCCCCTAAGTATAGTGGAAAATTTAATTCTGATGAATTGATTGACTGGACAACTGAGATAGAGAAGTACTTTGAATATGAGAATGTGGAAAAGGATAAGAAGGTGAAGATTGCAAGCACAAAGTTGAAAGGACATCCATCCTTATGGTGGGAACATCTACAATTGGATCAGAAGAGTAAAGGTAAAGACAAAATCAGGGTATGGGATAAGATGGTAAACAAATTGAAAGGCAAGTTTCTACCTTGTGATTATAAGATTAACCAAATCAGGTGAATGCAAAGTTTGAAGCAGAAAGACAAATCAGTAAAATACTATACTAAGGAATTCTACAAATTGGACATCAGATCTGAACATGTTGAGAATGAAGTGGAAAGAGTAGTAAGATACCTGAATGGATTAAGAAGTTTCATACAAGATGAGATTAGTTTGGTTAAGATGGACAACATTGAGGAAACATATCAGTTTTACCTAAAAGATGAGGAAAATTTGATTATAAGATATGAAGAAAGACAAAGAGGTAGACATGGTAGATTCCCTAGAGGAAGAGGTAGATCTCATGGTGAAAATGTAGATCTGAACCAGACAAGTTAATTTCTGACACATCTCAAGACAAAGGAAAGACTGAATGGAAAGGTGGAAATGTTGGAAAGTTGACTATAATAGTTTATATGACTCTATTTAGTGTTGTCATTGTGGAAAAAAATTCATATGAACTTTTGGAGTCAGCACACATTATCAGAAGATCAGAAATTGGCTAAGTATAGAAGACTGGACAGTTAGCAGAGTACCAGAAGAACAGAGAATCAGTGCATGTGCATACGACTGAGTTAGGGCATGTGCCTTTGAAAATAATATTTTAATTATTTATTCATTATAATTCTAAGAGAGAATGATCAGATCTGCAAGTATGAAGAAGTTACAACAAGATGAAGTGACTGAGACAGTAAAGGGCAGAACATAATAGAGCAAGGAACAAACTGTTATAGTTTTGATTAGCATGTTTTTATTTGTTATTCAAATGCTATGTGCCTTGGAAGATAATTTTATGAGTATGTTTAAATTCTAATTCTAAGAGAGCATGATCAAATCTGCAAGTATGAAGAAGATACAGCTAGCTAAAGAGGTACAGCCAGTGAATGCTAGAATAAGACAGAGATCATGGAAAGAGCTGACACAGATTGTTTTGGTACAAAATTTGCACCTATCCTCAGGACTTTCACCTTTGTATTAGTTATTTTTAGTGATCTAATCATGTGTGGTTAAAGGTGCATGACTTGATTCATCTGGAATAAGAAGTTAGAGCTAATTTGGTGGAGCGGACTGTGTGAAGAGACGCGTTTGTTCGGTTTGAGTAAAGTAGTTGTAACTGATGTTGCACTGACTTAATGAAGGTTTTCATGCTTAGTTAATTTATCAAGATATATGGTAAAATGTTTCCTAAAGCTAACATGTTCATGTCCTTTGAGGAAGTACTTATAGAAGGTCATTTGTGATCGGAAAAGTTGCGAAAGCCAGAGATAAGAAAAGAAGAGCAGAGTGTTAAAGCAGAAAAGCTATATCTGTCATATGTTGATGATATAGATATTGAAGTAGAAGATTTTAGAGTGTATTTAATATTTTTATAGTTCTTTACAAGAGGTTAAAGCATCAGCACACAAAAGGAACTGATCAGACAAGCAGTGTCACAGTAGCAGTTCACCTTGCAGATACAGTGTGTATCAAAGATCCAGAAGGCTGTAGCCTTCACCATTTGAGCAGTGTGCTCTTGGATAGTGATTCCTTGGATAGTGAGTCCACCACCCCTAACAGGGTTATTTTAAAAGACTCCTAACAGGGTCAGACCCTTAACAAGGTCACTGTACTTCATGTATTGTAAAGATAACTCCTAATAGGGTTAAGGATCTTCTAATAAAGGATCATAAGAAACTAGTACAAAATATTTGTGGGTACTAATTCCCACCAGGGTTTTCACCTGCATTGGGTTTCCCCATAATTATATTTGGTGTTATGAGTTGTGTATGTTTATCTTACTTGCATTGATATTTAGTTCAATACTTAAGCATTAAAGTTAAGATTTAAGATAAGAAGAAAAAGTATTAATAGATAGATCACTGATTCACCCCCCCCTCTCAGTGATCCTAATCCTAACAATTGGTATTAGAGCTCTGGTCCTCAGAAAATAAGTTTAACCACTTGAGGAGATCATGGAAAAGTTAGAAATGAAACACCTTAAAAAGAATCTTGAAGCAGCCCTTGAAGAACTTGACACATCTGAAAAAGAAAATGAAGATCTTAAACTAAAAGTTAATGGCATGCAAATACTTATCAAGAAACTGAAAAAATAATTAAGGAATTTTTCTTCAAATGATTTGGGAGAAGTAGTCAAAAAGTTGAATGAAGAAAATTAATCTCTGAAGGATCAGATTGAAGTATTAGATGAAAAGCTATGTAACAATCAAGACACCTATGATGATCAAGTCAAAATAAATAAGCAGTTAGATAAAGAACTAAGACAAGCAAACATGGAAATCTTGGAGCTAAGAAACAACAAAGAAAAGATGGAATCTGAATTGATTACAGAAAAGAATGATATTGACAAGTTACACACAAGAAAGGATCTGATAGAATCATAGTTGTATGCTCAAAAGGTTAAAGGAGATACCAGCGGTATAGGATACAATGAAGCACAAATTCAGAATGATGCCATGCAAGAAAGAAAGAAAGCACATGAGGCATCTTCAGAAGCAAAGAAAGTTGAAGATCTTTCAAAGGCTAAAATAGAACCACCTAAAGGAGAAATCAAGCAAGTTAACAGAACTTGTTATGCCTGTAACAAACATGGGCATTTGGCAAGAGATTGTAAAGAGGTAAGACCCTTCAATTGTTACTGTTATTCATGCAATAAATTTGGTCATAGAGCTATGAATTGTAAAACAAGTCAGAAGAACAAGATTCAGAATAATCAAAGAAATCAGAATCAGCAAAGACAAAGAAGTTATCCTCAGAAAAATGTTAGAATCCCTCAGAACATTAGATGTCAGATATGTAATTATAATGGACACACAGCCAAGCCGTGCAACATGATGAATAACAACATCAGACCTCCTATCATTTGTCACTCATGTGGAAAAGCTGGACACATCTCTAAGAATTGCAGATCTAGAGTGCAGAAACAAGAAATCCCTAAAAAGTCAGAAGATTCATTATGGGATGAGGCAGGAGAAATAAATTTTTTGAAAGCTACAGAAGATACGAGCAAGATCTGGGTAGAAGTAAAGAAGGATAAAAATGTTAATGGTGTAGTAGATGCATCTATTGTAGACGCATCTCCTATTTCTGGTTAGATGACCCTCATGGTCATAAGGGGAGCTTGATTAGCTCTAGACCCCTGCGTGGTTGGTATACTCACCATCTACGTATACACCTTGGATTACAATTGTTTGGTGACATTATGGTGCTGTATGGAAGAGCACTTGATCTAAATTGTTATCAGGAATAATAATGGAAGTTACAGTTGCTTCATGTGTCTATGCAGCAAGTATTAATGGAAGAAATCTACTTTGCAATCACCAAGTCCTCACTTGTGGTCAGAATAAATGATTGGAGATCATAGAAGCCCTAGTAGTTGTATTATTAATACATTACAATTGTTCTCATCAGTGAAAGGAGATTTATAATCATTATTTTTTAATAAAATTAATTCAAGTTTGAAACGAAGCCCAAGCACGGACATGTCATTTCAGAAATTAGTTGAAAACTTACTTAGCAATCGAGTAAGTGGTTGGATAATAAAAGGAGCACTTGCAGTTGAGAAGCAAAGCATCACAATTACATTCTTTAGCAGAGATTGATATCAAGAAACTCTTTGAAACATCTTAGAAGAAATTTATCAGTATGCTTCAGCGCATAAATTTCATGAAGCAGAATTGGTCAAAATCTTGTTGAGCAGTGTTCTATGTGAGAGTATCAGTATAGCCGTTGGAGATATTTTGTTTTGGAGCTGACCTAATGTTATCCTTGGAATCGTATACCTATTATTGATCATTTAAGTGTGAATACAACAAAAGAGTGTTCACGTAAGAGCATAATTGATTGAAGATACAATTTGAAATATCATGTGAAGAAGCAGATAAAACTATTATGACAGGTCCACAAGATTATGCGACTATGGCCAAGGACATAAAGGATACATTTGTGGTTGATAATGTTGAAGTATTAATGGAAGCAATGGATATTGATCTAGAAAATTTTGAAGAAACATTTGTGAAAATTCTTTTTTTCAGAAAGAAGATCTATTGTTTAAGATATCACAGAAAAGGCAGCAGAAAAAGAGAAGACTGAAGTGTTGGACAGTTCATCATCATTGTTGTCAAGTTTGACACCCATAACAGAATTAGACTCATGGGGAGTAAATAAGTAAGGGGGAGTATATAATCTAAAGGAGTCATGAAAAATAGATCAAAAATTGCAAAAGAGAAGTATATGAAGAAGAGGCTCAGTAAATTGGTTAGGAACTTTACACTTGATCTTAGTTCACTCAAGGCTGGTCAAGCATCCGTGAAAGAGTTTGCAGCAAAAGAAAGAGAAGATAATATCAAAGGGGTAGTAAAGTAATGTATAGAATATGGAGTATGTCATATGATCAGGGTCCTAGCATAGACTTGGAGAAAATGGAGAAGCTACAATATGCATTATGCGCCCATCCACAGATTGTCAATTCATTGATTACATTTTGGGAGAAAGAGATCTAGAAGTTGCAGATTGCATATCCAGATGTGTATGCTGAGTAAGTACATAGAATTTTTTTTGAGCACCTTTGTCACTAATGTCAAAGGGGGAGTAGAGTATGAAGAATATGGAATCTGGTATATGATAAGAGGGAGATATAAGATAGAGGTTTTTTGTATAAGAGTACATATAGTAACTTTGCCATATTCCTTTTTTGACATTAATGACAAAGGGGGAGATTGTTGAAAAGTTGAATATACTAGTTTATATGAATCTATTTGGTGTTTTCATTATGGAAAAAAATTCATATAAAGTTTTGGAGTCAGCACACATTATCGGAAGATCAAAAATTGGCTAAGTACAGAAGACTGGATAGTTAGCAGAGTACCAGAAGAACAGAGCATCAGTGCATGTGCATATGACCAGGTTAGGGAATGTGCCTTTGAAAATAATCTTGTAAGTATGTATTCATGCTAATTCTAAGAGAGCATGATCATATCTATAAGTATGAAGAAGCTACAGCAAGATGAAGTGACTGAGACAGTAAAGGGCAGAACAGGATAGAGCAAGGAACAGACTGTTATAGTTTTGATTAGCATGCGTTCATTTGTTATTAAAATTCTATGTGACTTGGAAGATAAGCTTATGATTATGTTTATATTCTAATTATAAGAGAGAATGATCAAATCTTCAAGTATGAAGAAGATAAAACTAGTTAAAGAGGTACAACCAGTGAATACTAGAACAGGACAAAGATCATGGAAAGAGCCGACAAATATTGTTTTGGTACAAAATTTGCACCTATCCTTAGGACTTGCACCTTTGGATTAGTAATTTTTAGTGATCTAATCATGTTTGGTTAAAGGCACATGACTTGATTCATCCGGAGTAAGAAGTTAGAGCTAATTTGGTGGAGTCGACTGTGTGAAGAGACGCGTCTGTTCGGTTTGAGTAAAGCAGTTGTAACTGATGTTGTGCCAACTTAATGAAGGGTTGTGTGCTTAGTTAATTTATCAAGATAGATGGTAAAAGGTTTCCTAAAGCTGACATGTTTGTGTCCTTTGAGGAAGTACTTATAGAAGGTCATTTGTGATCGGAAAAGTTGCAAAAGCCAGAGATAAGAAAAACAGAGCAGAGTGTTAAAGAAACAAAGCTATATCTGTCATATGTTGATGATATAGATATTGAAGTAGAATATTTCAGAGTGTAGTTAATATTTTTATAGTTCTTTACAAGAGGTTAAAGAATCAACACACAAAAGGAACTGATCAGACAAGCAGTGTCACATTAGCAGTTCACCTTGTAGATATAGTGTGTATCAAAGATCCAGAAGGTTGTAGCCTTCACCATTTGAGCAATGTGCTCTTGGACAGTGAGTCCACCACCCCTAATATGATTATTTTAAAATACTCCTAACAGGGTTTGACCCTTAACAAGGTCACTGCACTTCATGTATTGTAAAGACAACTCCTAACAGGGTTAAGGATCTTCTAATAAAGGATCATAAGAAACTAGTACAGAATGTTTGTGGGTACTAATTCTCACCAGGGTTTTCACATGCATTGGGTTTCCCCGTAATCATATTTGGTGTTATGAGTTGTGTATGTTTATCTTACTTGCATTGATATTCAATTTAGTACTTAAGCATTAAAGTTAAGATTCAAGATAAGAAGAAAAAGTATTAATAGATAGATCACTAAGTCACCCCCCCCCCTCTCAATGATCCTAATCCTAACAGGAAATTCATACTAAGGAAGAGGTAATTACTCCAGAGGTGGATGTAGCAGAAAAGGATTCCAAGTTACTTGTTACAAATGTGGTGAAAAAGGACATAAATATTTTGAATGTACACATGCAAGAAAGAAAGTAATTAGTAGAAGAAATATATTGTTGCAAGAGGAGTCACCAAATTAAGTTGAGAAGGAAGGAAATTTCATGATCTGGAGGATACTATGGAGTGAGAAAGATAAGAAAGATCTTTTCAGGAAAAGTATGTTCAAAACCATATGTAGAGTTGCAGACAAATTTTGGAAGGTGATTTTGGATAGTGGAAGCTCAGAGAATTTGGCATCTGAGGAAATGGTTGCAAATTTGCATTTGGAAAGAATGAAACATCTGAAACCTTATCAGATCTCATGGATCAAAGATGATCATACATTAATGGTGAGTGAACAATGTTTTGTGGATCTAAAAATTGGAAAGTATTATGATAAGGTGTTGTGTGATATTATGCCTATGGATTGTTGTCATATTTTATTGGGTAGACCTTGGCAATATGATAGACATGCTATACATGATGGAAGATTGAATAGATATTCTATTTGGGTTGATGGTAAGAAGCAAGTTTTGTCACCTTTGGTTAAAGAACCTGTTGGTGAGATATGTACATCTGTAAAAGTTTGTTTGATGGAAGGTAGATAGTTTGTTAAGGATTTGAAAAGAAATGATATTTGTTATGCATTGATTCCTAACAAACCAAGTAAGAATATAGAAGATGACATTCCTGCAGAATTTGGAAATTTACTCACTGAGTACAAGGAGATAATTTTAGATAATGTACCTGATGGTTTGTCACCAATAAGAGATATCAGTCACTATATGGATCTAATTCCTGGAGCTAGTTTATCAAACAAAGAACCACATCAGTTAACACCGACTAAGAATGAAGAGCTTAACCGATAAGTTCATGAATTGTTGAACAAAGGTTTGATATGTGAGAGTTTGAGTCCATGTGTAGTACCTACTATATTGGAACCTAAGAAGAATAGAGAATGGTGAATGTACACTGATTCCAAAGAAATTAACAAGATCATAGTGAAGTATAGGTTTCCTATACTAAGAATGGATGACATAATGGATTGTCTAAGTGGAGCAAGATATTTTACCAAAATTGATTTGAAGAGTGGATATCATTAGATCAAAATTAGAGAAGGTGATGAATGGAAGACTAATTTCAAGACAAAGGAAGGTTTTTATCAGTGGTTGTTTATGCCCTTTGGTTTAACTAATGCACCAAGTACATTTATGAGGTTAATGAATGAGGTTCTGAATAAATTATTGAATAAATGTGTGATTGTATACTTGGATGATATTCTAATATTTAGTAAGACTAGAGAATAGCATTTGATGCATATAAGGCAAGTATTGTAGAGATTGAAAGAGGAAAAGTTGTCGATAAATCTGAAGAAATGTTCCTTCATGAAAGAAGAACTTGTGTACTTAGGTTTTATAATTTCAGTTGATGGTTTGAAAATGGATCCAGAGAAGGTTGAAGCTATATTGAGTTGGCCTAGACCTGAAAATGTCACTGAGGTAAAGATCATTTCATGAATTGGAAAGTTTTTACATAAAGTTTATCAGAAATTTCAGTTCTATTTGTAATGTTATGACTGAAATAATGAGAGGAGACAAAACAAATTTCAATTGGACACATGAAGCTGATAAGAGTTTTGAATCTTTGAAGATGAAATTTGTTGAGTTACCTATGTTAGCACTACCTGATTTCAATAAGGTATTTAAATTTGAATGTGATGCAAGTGGAAGTGCAATTGGAGCTATGTTGACTCAAGAAAGTGAACCTATTGCTTTATTTAGTGAGAAGTTGAATGATGCAAAGATGAAATATTATGTCTATGATCAAGAGTTCTATGCTATTGTGCAAGATATGAAGAAATTGAGACATTATTTGATGCCAAATGAATTTGTGTTGTATACTAATCATAAGGCTTTAAAATATTTGGGTAGTCAAAATAAGTTGAATCAGAGACATGTGAAATGGGTAGAGTATTTGCTGAGTTTCATATTTGTGATTAAGCATAAGAGTGGAGTTTCTAATAGAGTTGCTAATGAATTGAGTAGAAGAAGATCTTTGTTGATTGAAATGAGAATTAAGAGGTTCTTGGTTTTGATGACATGAATAATTTGTATGAAAGTGATCCTGATTTTTCAAAGTAGTGGAGAGTGTGCAGAGAAACTAATTCAAATCAATTAACTAATTATGAAGACTATTTCATTTAGGAAGATATGTTGTTCAAGGGTATTCATTTATGCATACCAAGAGGTTCAATGAGAACTAATTTGATAAAAGAGAAACATAGCAGTGGATTGGCTGGACACTTTGGTATTGATAAGACATCGAGTTTTCTAAAGGAGAGGTATTTTTTGGCCTCATTTGTATAAGGATTTTCATAAATTTGTGAAAAATTGTGGAGTTTGTCAAGTTGCAAAAGGAGTAAGTCAGAATACTGGTTTGTATACACCTATTACTGTTCCTGAGAAACCTTGGAGTGATATCAGCATGGATTTTGTTCTCAGCTTAACTAGGATAACAAGAGGTAATTATTCCATATTTGTTGTTGTGGATAGATTTTCTAAGATGACACATGTCATACCATGTAAGAAAAAATCAGATGCAATACATATAGAAGATATTTTCTTTAAGGAGATTGTCAGATTGCATGGATTATCGAGGAGTATCATCTCTGACCGAGACAGTAAGTTTGCTAGCTATTTTTGGAGAACACTTTGGAAGAAGTTGGATAATGAGTTAAAGTTTAGTTATACATTTCATCCATAGACTAGTGGACAAACAGAGGTTGTAAACTGAAGTTTGGGTAATTTTTGAGATGTTTAGTTGGAGACACACCAAGTAATTAGGATTTGATGTTGGCACAAGAAGAGTTTGCATAAAATGGTTTAGTGAATAGAAGTACTTGAAAGAAACCTTTTGAGATTGTTCATGGCACACAACCAAGAGGTATATCATATTTAAGAGATATTTTTGGAGAAGAGAAAAGAAGTGTAGAAGAAGAGGAATTTTATGATTTTATGAAGACATTGCATAAAGATGTAAAACATAAGCTAGAGAAAAGTAATCATAAGTAAAAAGATAGTGAAGATAGATCAAGAAGACATAAAACATTTGAATTTGGTGATGTTGTTATGGTTCATTTGAAGAAAGGAATATTTTCTATTGGAACATATGGAAAATTGAAGATGAAGAAATTTCCTTGCAAGATACGGAGAAGATTTGACAGTGGAAATGGTTATGAAGTTGAATTACCTGATGACATGGATATATCACCTATATTTAATATTTCAGACTTGTATGAATATCATGAACCTGATGAAGAAGTGACAATACCAAGTGATTATCCTAACAAGCAGATAGAGGAAGTTGAAAAGATTTTGAAACAGAGATTTGGCAGAAGTACAAGAGGAAAAGAATACATGGAGTATCTGGTAAAGTGGAAGAATAGATTGATTGAGGACTCATCTTGGATTTCTCAATCTAAGTTGGATTCATTTTACATTGGACCTGATACATGATTCAGGAATCATTTCTTGTAACCCCAGGTGTATTATGCAAGAGCATCTTGGGTCATTATCAATCCTTCTCAACCAAAAAGATGTTTACTTTTGCTTTGTAGTTTGTCTTCTATTTCTCGGGTTTGTGCTTTACTGATGGATTTTGGTAATCTCTTTACCAATGGTTTGTATGATACTCGAGTATGATTTTACTGATATATTTTGGTAATATCTTTACTGATGGGTTGTCTGATGCTTGGGTATGTCCTTACCGATGGTTGCTGATTTTCGGTGATCATCCTCCCAAGGGATTCTATCTTGATCTGGCCGACTTCTACATTTAATTTCCATTGTTTAAATTATGTGGGGTCTCTCATTTGGATCTATGTGGACCTAAATATGGGTCTCTCTTATTAATTTTAGTGTCGACCTCTTGGTGGACTCTTGTATATATTCTTTTGTATGTTCTTAGTTTAGATATCAATCTTAGAGAAAGAAAGAAAATGTTTAGATATTGAGATTGAAGGTTTTTGATCTGTGTTGTATGAAGGTAAATCTATAATTCATTGAATATATGGCCAAAACTTGGAAGTCCTTACAGCCCGGCATGTAATGAGTTTGATCAAGTTAATATAAAGGATATTTGTTGTTTCTTCTCTCACTGTGTTGTTTGGCTTCCGCATTGGTTCTGCAAGGTAGTTTGGTAGTTCAGAGAGCCTTTAGCCCCTTCTCCATCCTCTCCTTGCATCAATTTTTAACCTTGACACCATTTACCCATGAAATTTATTATCACTATTTTAAGAGTGTGATGTTGAATTTTTAGATTTTGGATCTCTCTCTTTGAACTATTGGATTGTAAACCTTGCATGTATGTCTTGTAATTTAAATGCCTACAAAACAAAAAATTGAAGCAGCACACAAAGCCCTTACTCTGTAAGTTGTGATCTATCCATAATAGCTTCTTCTCTACTTATTTTTATATTGGATCTCCTTAAATACTAGTATCTCTTTTCGAGGCAGCAAACCATTTTTTTTTTCACTAGAGATCTGCTTGCTAATGCTAATAATAGTGTTTACCAATCTCTTCACCAAATAGCAAAGAATTGAATCAGTGGCATGTTGTTTTAGTTACATGTAGTGCTCAACATTTCTTATTCCAACACCATCCTTTGGGGACAACTCCCAACTATATTTCTTCTCTATTATTAAGAATGAAAACTTCACGGGGGCTTAAAATATAAACCACTCACAGTAAATATCTCCAATTAATCGATGCATTGACTATTACAGCTTTATCACCTATAAAATCTATGGAGGGGTTAATGTCTATGGACAGGTTGGCTTGATACCAAATTATAAAATGTAATAATAGAAAGTCTTGCTTGTCCATTATTCATCAAATGGTATTAAATATTTATACTTGCAGGAACTCAACACCAACTTATAAAATTGCTAAAGAGATCGATCAAAGCATCTCCATGAATATCATTTCCCATGTTCTGATTGTGAAGTAGATTATTAGGGAGGTTTGATGATGCCCTAGCACTGCACTGCCCATGTATATGACTGATAAACACAATGACAAAGAAATTTTGGAGATTTGGCTTGTTGGGTACATTTCTCTTAATGGTGGGAGAAGTTAAAAAGGTTAGGCATTAAAGATTCCTTACTAGCTAGATTCTAAAGGGAAAAACATGAGATTCTAGCCTCAACAAATTAAAAAATACACAAATCTCACCTTCTCAACTTTGAAGATACCCACTCCAACATCTATTTGCTTGAATTATTTTAGATAACAGAGGATGAAAATAAACCTATGACACACAATTTAAGTTCATTACAACAGTACTTAATATTATCCTCTTAAAAATTATTATAATTCATTAAAGAATTCAATTGTTGAGACAAAGGACCAGTGGAAACCCTATTACACCAACAACCATGCAACCTTTTCAATGGAATATTGTATACTTCAGCAGCCACATAACCTCGCTATGGTACTTTGTTAGCCAAATGCATAACTCAACACTTTGTCCCTCTTATTGGGAATTTTCTTGTTTTCTTTGTGCTCTATTTATTTGTACATTCCTTATTGTTGTTATATTTATTATTAAGTTTTTGATTGATTTGTAGGCACAAAAGAATCCATTAGGGCAGATTGATAAGAGAGTAGACCATAGATGATAATTAAATCCATAGTTGAGAAACCATTAGGATTAAGAAACTAGTGGACTATGGATCATTGACGAACAATTTAAAGCCTCCTTTGAAGAACTTGTGATCTTTAAGGAGACATGAATAGGTATTTATTGTATCCATGATGAAGATATTGCATACACCAAGGTTCAAAATGAAGGAATATGGAATAATATCTAGATATGAATTTGCATGCAAGTTTTTGTGGATAAACTGTGTATATTTTTTTATCTCAACATTTTCAATCACACCCAGTGATTCATCACCAGGAGAGGAAAAAAATGCAAAAAACAAAAAAATGTGGGGGCACTGAAGCCACCCTTATCTATCCCTTTGGGGATAAAATATACCACTTCTATTGACTAGAATTGACTACATAGATAGTGGATGAGGCTTTAGTCTTAGAAATTCAACTCAAAGAAAATTAGGAGAATTAAACTCCTAACAATTTTATAGGACACATCTTGTTATTAAATAGGTAAGATCTCTTTGAACCACAAAGAAAAATTTGTTATGATCTTACAAACATCACATCTAGAACCTACTCAAGTTCTTTGACACAATCAATTTGCAATCTGAGAAATACCAAGGCTAATCGAATGGTGTTGATCAACTCCTATTTTGACCCACCAAGGATTTGATCCAAAATATCATGGATATTGTTTGGTATGTTCCCAAATTTGTTGTGTTTAATAAAATCACACATTGGCAAGTATTTGAAAGTAAAAAAAATTGTCCAGTTCATCCAACAAGAGATTGAATTCTCTAAAGAATTGAATCAAAATTTGAATGACATCTATGGTGAATAGATCATACCACTAAATACTAAAAAAAATTTGAACATCAAATCAATCTAGAAAGAATGTTCCACAAACAAATAAGAGATCTCATCTATGGTGAATATATTATACCACTAAATACTAAAAAAAAATCGAACATCAAATCAATCTAGAAAGCATGTTCCACAAAAAAAATAAGAGATCTCTTCAATATTTCTTGTGAAAGACACATTATGAAAAAGTTCATCATGAACTCTTCTAGCCACATAACATGAATTATTATAATGTAAAAGAAAGGGATTATAAGGTGAAATATAACTTCACTAAGAAACAAGCCTACACCTTGATATAGGCCCTCTAATGTGTGCAATTAATTTTAAGTGTCTTACACTCTGATGTGTGCAAAATGCACATAGATCACCAAATGTTCATCAAAGGGTTTTGTCTTGGTCAAAATCTATATGGTAACTTAAGCCTATTATAACCTAATAGCCAATTTACACAACAATATTTGTATCCCTTCCACAGAAAAAAAAATCTTTCCAACCAATATGAGAGAAAATTTCTTATCTGCAACTCTAATGGGAGAAAAGAGATTACGGACAAGTAGTCTGCAAGATCAATCTTCAATAGACAATCAAAGAGGACATTCAAGATTGACAATGGAGAAACACTAGTTATGATTAGAAACTTTGAAATGAAACAAGAGAAAAGAGCACTACTAAACTGGAAGCACACCTGTCTCCACTGAAACAAAAAATTTAGTAATATTAGGTATGGAGGAATGAATGAGGAACTATTCAGTGGGATTACTGACTGGGTAACTAAGACAGGGTGTTGTAGACAAAGAAATGGTACAAAGGAGGACAAAGAGGAACTAGATGTGCAAAAGGAAGTGCTAGCCTTGCTTTAAGAGATATAAATAGTTCAAAATTAGTTTCAACTTTCAAGCCTTAAAGGGCCACTTTTAAGATTTGGTCAGATATGTTGAAAATCTTAGAGACACTCATAAAGAGATTATTGTCGTGTAAGTGCACAAAGATGGGGGACCAAAACGGGGGTATAAGATGCCATTTTTTCCTGAAATTATCAAACTCTAAACTTCAACGAGAAATTGAGGATAGTTACACTCAAAATTTTAAAATGTGACAAAAACAAGAGTTGTTCTACTATGAATCTAGTTTCTAAACTACTAATTTATTTTAGAAATGGTGGAGATTAAGGCCCTCAAAAAGGGGGAGCACAAAAAGTGGTCCCGCTTTTTGTGAAAAACATAACATAGCATTTGGTGTGCTCCCCCTAAAATGTTAACTTTTAAAAAAAAACATTTAATCGCTATGGTGAGAAATTAGCTAACACCACCTAGTTTATCCTGGATTTTTCTACTAATTTTTTGATGAAAGTGTGATTTTTGCCATTTTCCGAAGTGGGCACATCCTGAAAATGTGAAATTTCTGTGTGCTCCCCCCAGAAATCATTGAAAACTAATTGAAAATCAAAACTTGTTTTTTTTAAAGTGTGTAGAATGGAGTCTAGTTTCTAAAAATGCAATTTTTTTCAAAATTTGATGAACGAGCCAAAATCTAACCCCAAATGAGTACACATTGGTTTTTGACCAAAATCGAACATACTTAGAAAAGAAATTAAAAATGAAAAGCTGAACAAAATGAGAATTAAAAATAAATTACATCATTAGATAGCTATCAAAGAGATCTACAATATCATGTCATCCGATTTTATTTTTATTGAACCACGTGTAAACTTGACGGGGAGCACACAAGAAAAAATGTTATTATTTTCTATGTTTGCTAGAAAACACGTCTCAGACTAGTTTTAATACTCTAGGCCTTTGGGTTGGAACTCCAAGGCAAATCCAAGCCTTAGGCTTAGTAAATATCAATGTTGTTAAAAGAGCGTATGCCCTATACTTACTACAGGGCGTACGCCCTCTATTAGACACAAAATGACAAAAGGAGAGAGAGAGAGAGAGAGAGAGAGAGAGAGAGAGAGAGAGAGAGAGAGAGAGAGAGAGAGAGGCANAAAAGGAGAGAGAGAGAGAGAGAGAGAGAGAGAGAGAGAGAGAGAGAGAGAGAGAGAGAGAGAGAGATGCAACTATGTTTGAATACTTGTTTCCCTTCTAGTATTTGACATTATCTTGTTTCACTTATAGTATTTGGCATTATCTATAATAATCTTTGAATAATTATTTCACCTCTAGTGTTTGACATTATATATTAATCCAGTGGATGTCACAAGAATTTTGAATTATGTAAGGGGTGTATAATGAATTCGAGCCTACCTTGACACAATTTTTTGGTATGCACGATATGATTATTACATGTAGATTCTCTATGAAGCGACCTTTCTTACTACCCTGGGTGTCATGACATGTTTGTCCAATTTTCTCTTTTTAGTTTCTCTAACTCAGAGCTGGAGAGATAAGAAGGATTGCAACATGAATTCATGGAAAACAATGGCAAACAACAAAGGAACTCTCTCTCTCTCCAAGAATTCTGCAAATAGTCTTCTAGAATTCCTTGGTTGTTTTCCATTGTTTTCCATGACTTCATGTTGCAATCCTTCTTAGCTCTCCAGCACTGAGCTAGAGAAATTAAAAAGACAAAATTGGACAAACATGTCATGACACCTAGGGTAGTAAGAAAGGTCGCTTCACAGAGAATCTACATGTAATAACCATATCGTGCATACCAAATATATTGTGTCAAGTTAGGCTCGAATGCAGTGTAGAACCCTTACATAATTTAGAATCCTTGGGATTTCATAGAAAATAGAAGATTGATTTCCATCTAGTCCATGCCTAGTGCACCTATTGCTGCCTAACAGATTATTACAGGGGCTTCCACCTATTATGAGATCAAAATCTCCAATTGAGTTAATCATTTCATTAAGTCTTTCTACTCTTAGATCCTTCACATCCCCCACCTAAATTAGTTTACCATTTTGATATGATTTTTCCCACCAGCTTCTAAGAATAAGCCTATTTTGTTTGCAAATTTTTGCAGATACAACATAATTGAGTAGAATACCCAAACGATGCAAAGCAACTTCTGCACCCCCAATTCTAGAGAACAGAGAAAGGACATTTATCCCCTTTGGATAAATAGGCTTCAAAATAGAAAGGTGGTATCATATCATTTCTACCTAGAATGCATTTCCAAGGGATCATATGCACTCTATCCTAGAAGAACAAATATGTGTGTGGCAAAGGCAAAATCTGACAATACTTTTGATATTCAGGAAATTCCTCTTCAATTGTCATTGGTGGCAAAGGTCAAATATGAAAATGATTATCAATAGGAAGGTTCTGTACGTAGCCACATTTTCTATTAGAAATTGAAAAGTACTTAGAATCCACAAATTTTGGTTCAATATTATGGAGATATCAGAGTATTTTTGTCCATACACCGCTTATTGTATTAAACACATTTTCAAAATAAAAATAGGGGGGTCCTTGCACAAACTTTTTAAGCTTTAGTCGTCGATCGACAAGGTCAACTAGAACTCCAAATCCAACCAATCCTTTAACATGGAGTGGTAAATGAAAATTAGTATCATCTTCTATAGACAAACCTTTGAAATGCGTACTTCCTTCCAAGTTTATCTTCTAAAATGGTTTCTTTTGATGGGTTTCATTGTGATTATTTAGTCTTTCAATCAATCCCTATAAAAGGAAACCTTGGTTAGCATGACTAATCAAATTGATGACTCTCTCTCTCTCTCTCTCTCTCTCTCTCTCTCTCTCTCTTCCCACTTCTCTCTCTCTTTGTCATTTTTTGTGTCTAACATAGGGCGTATGCCCTATAGGCGGTGTGCCCTATGTAAGAACACAAAAATGGTAATAAAGTTAAGAAACTCATGAAAGAGGACCACTTTTAACTATTGCTATCTATTTTTTATAGTCTGCTCAACAAATATTTTCTTTTCATGGCGTTGAAATTACAAAGAAGTATATTCTATCAATTTGCAACACATTTTTGTTCATAAGTCAACATCGAAGAACGAAAGTCAATCAATCTTCACCAAAATTGATCCATTGAGGTAAGTTTGTTATTTTTTACATGTGAATTGTGAATAAAGATTCTTTTTGTACATACATTGCTATGATATGGATTTGTTGAAGAAATAATTTAACATATTGTAAAATATTTCTATTATATTTTGAGTTAATATAATTTAGATTGATATTATAAAGTCTTACTTCTTGTAATAGATTAATATAATAATTTCAAAATTGTAATGAATTCATATGTAGAAATCATCATCATGCCAAGGAAATGAGCAAAGACTCTAACACCAGAAGAACATAAAAGAGACAAAGAGAAGAAAAGGGAAATAATGAGACAACTTTGTGAACACAAAAAATTGCATACCATAGAAGAAGATTTGCCTTTGGATGAGGAACATGAAACATTAATAGAAAGTAAGAGAGAATTGGAATTGGAAACAAAAGGGAAATGGATGAGAAACTTGTGTGCAACAAGACAATTGAATTATGAAGTTGTGGGTACATTATCTATGAGTTACCAAGTTGAAGAGACACCACTATCCAATGTTGTTGATACACCCTTGTATCATCTTGAAGGCACACAATTGTATCATGTTCAAGGCACACCATTATCTATATCCAAAGGTGTAGGCACAACATCGTGTCATGTTGAAGGCACACCATTATCTATATCTAAAGGTGTAGGCACAACATCATTTCATGTTGAAGGTACACCACTAACATCTCAAGTTGGTGAGGATCTATCTTTCACATCTCAATTTGAAGGCACATCAACTTTGATTAAAGGTACACAATTGATACATAATGTTGTTGATTTTAGTAATGTTGAGGCCACTCAACAGTTGAAAACACCTTCTAGAATAATTTGCAGAAATCCAAAATATTTGATTGATATTGATACTAACATTTTGCAACAAATGTATGACAAGATTCCCAAGCGTACTTGTCAAAGATATGCTATCTGTATTTGGAGATTATTTTTTGAGAATTTAAATATGACAGGAATATGTCAACTATTTTTTCAAATGATGAGAAATCTAAAATTTAGGCCCATCATGAAGATTCTTGGGCTAAAAATGATAGATGAGTCAAGTGAAAAATCTATTGTAAAGAATCTAATGACTCGATATGAGAGTGTGGGTTCTACATCACACACAAAAGATAGTAATGTCACACAATTTGTACTTACATAACCAATAGTAAGCACTCAAATGAAGAAATATTGACTCATTAGAAAGACAAGCAAAGCATTGAAAATATGTAGAAAGTCTCTAATGAGAGCTGTGGGAAGGTGTCAAAGAGTGGAAGATCCAAATAAAAATGAGTTATGGGCATTTTCTGGTAGACTATCGTGGAAGGATAAATCAATTGTTGAAGCTTTAAAATCTTCCATTGAAGACTTTAGGAAGAATAACACACGAGTATCTCCCAATCAATGAGATTTTGGAAGAAGGAGGATTGGTAGTCGAATCCGCATTCCACATCCGAAACATTTTTTGGATTCAACTCAGACACAATTCTTTGCAAAATTTATACATATGTATCCTCAATTTAAAATTAGTCAAAGATATTTTGAAATGGATAAACCTTTTTATGTGAAGATAAATCACACACACACACAACTTGTTTTTGTAGGGTACATATTGAATTTTCTAACCATTTTGATGTTTATAAGCATATATTTGTAGATTTGCATTCTAACAATGTTTTACAAGATTGTAACATAAATGACCCACCTACATCTTCAAGGGAATTAATTACTACAATTTTATGTGAAAGAGCGGATGGTCAACAATTTACAAACTCACATGCTTGAATGGTACATGCATAGATTGTGGTGGTTTGCAACATTTGCCAATTTTTCAACATATGGAGAGTACACATGTAATTGGGAATGAAAAATTGGATTTTGAAAAATATAAGATAGTCACATATGCTCTAAAAGATGGAAAGGAGGCTAAAAGATGTGATTTAGTAATTGAAAAGATTCCAGTGTATCAGTTCATGTGTTTTTTTCATGACAAGATTATGTATGAGTATGCAAGGCATAAACATAGAGCTCGATGGTTGGATATGCAATTCAAGTTGTGCAAGGACACATTCCCACTTGATACCATTGTTTCAGTTGTTGACTTCACAGAGAACTACACTCTACAACCGCAAAATGAGGTGCAAGTAAAGTATTATAACTCTCAACAAGCTTCTATATTTGTTCATATATCATTTATGCATTCACCTGAAAGTATAGAGGAGATTAGGAAGATATTGAGGGAGTATCATTTTTACATCAGTGATGATCGTTCACATTCTATAAAGTGTGTACACACTTGATTTCATCTATTTTATGGTGATTTGAGTAATAGGAGCATATCATATCATTGACACATCATATGGTCAGACAATTGTGCACCGCAATTCAAGAATTCTCAGATGTTTTATTAGTTGATCAAGGTGCATATGAACACTGGTATTCAATATATGTGGAATTTTACAGAGGCCGGTCATGGAAAGGGAGAGCACGATGGTGCAAGTGCATGTATAAAAAGGGGCTTAGCATGCGAAAAATTAAAGTACAAAGAACAAGAAACATTTTTAGATGCGAGATGTATCATCTAGTGGTGTAATGCTACAATGGGTCCAGGTAATGAAGGTGAGTCTATGGTTCATAGATTTTTTTGGTTAATGGATGAAACTAACATTGCACCATATGAGGATTGCTGTATATTAACAGGATCAAGTGAGCTACACTCTTTTAGAAGCTCTAATGCAAATTCATGTATCATCCACACATGACATATGGCATGCTTTTGTTTATCATGCGTAGATGAAGATTGGGATGGGTGTGAGTTAAAGGAATGGGTCGATGAATAGTCTACATGAAGTTTGAGCCCACTTGACTCCTATCATCCCCAAGAAGCATTGCAACTGACACAAATGGAATCATCCATTGAATTTGACTATTTTTCTGATCTAGTGCAACCAGGTAAATTATCAACTCACAAATACTCTCAAAGTTAGAACTTTGACGTAAGTATCCATTGAATTAATCTCCCCGTTATGCTTCTATCATTGTAGACCATTTTTTTGTTGTTATTGTGCCTAAAGACAATGACAAAGGAACGGATTATTATTTGTGTCATTTCATTGAGGCCAAATATAAACTAGATCACTCAGTTACAAATGATGAAGGATTAGAATACCCTATAGGAGAAGTGGTTGTAACTGGTACATGGTTTAGACGGTATTGTATGAAGAACCCTAGGTTGTGGTTGTTCGAGGATTGGGAGACACACAGGAAGATTCTTCATTATTCCAACCTTGTCATTGCATCAAATGTCCATTTGACCAAATATAGAGGAAAACCACACAATAAAAATCTTTGGAAGGTTTGCAAGTTAGACCATGAGGCAATGCTTGAGACAATAAAGGGTAGGGAAGATCCGGTTGGTTCATTGGACTAAAAGTGAATCCAAAATTTTGTAATGTCAAATCTAGTTGAATGCATGTGCATATAACATGTATATTTGTAAAGGAGTTAATTTCCTTGAATCCACATTGGGTGGACTGTAAATTTCTCATGCATTACCCCGTATGTATAATGGGAAGTTTGTAAGATTTAATAACAAAATTTCTCTTCTATTTTTTGGAGCAATACCAGAGGTTTTCTCTTCTCAGCTCTTTCCTCTTGGTGCTCCAAATGAGCTGAGTTGTAAACATTTTTTTCATCATTAATTAACAAAATATTTTTACCCTACAAATTCTAGAAATATATGTTAAGTTTATTGTCATGTTTCATACTAGCACATTCTTTGTATATATGTATTTACATAAAAATTATTTATACTATCGAACCAAACATTTAAATCATTTAAAAATATTGAAATGCACTTGTCATGGCATTGAGCTATCTCCACAAATGGCTCTATAATTTTGGGTGAATGCTAGGAATGACCCTGTCACGGAGGTGAAGAGGCTCGAACATTGCCGACTGTTATGGAGCCAAGTGTCCCTCAAGGTGCACTAGGCAACAAAATTGCTGATATTCAGGAGTCTATTTCTTGGAGCTTCTGAGGGGTATTTACATTCCATCAAATGCTACAGGACCATGTCATAGATTCCTCCGATAACCTATCTCAATTTTTGGATATTCACTTCCATTTTCATTTGCTGACCCAATCTGGGTTGATGCCAAAATTTGCAATGTTATGCAGTTGAATGCTGACACATTATATATGTTGAAAAATTCTCATTGTGGCATTGAACCATCTCCACCAACAGCTCTGGAATTCTGATTGAATGCTAGGAATGACCCTTTCATGGAGGCGAAGAGGCTCAAATATTGTCGACCACTATGGAGCCAAGTGTCCCTCAAGGTGCACCAGGCAACAAAATTGCTGATATTCAATATTCCTTTTCTCAGAGCTCCCAAGGAATATTGAAAAACCATCAAGTGATATAGGACCATGTCATGGAGGCCTTCAATAACCTATCTCAATTTTTGGATATTCACTTCCATTTTCATTTTCTGACCTAATCTCGGTTGATGCCAAAACTTGCAATGTTGCACAGTTGAATGCTGACACATTACATATCTTGAAAACCACTATCCTGGCATCAAAAAATCTCTATAAATAGCTTAGGAATTCTAGTTGAATTCTAGGAATGACCCTATCATGGAGGCGAAGAGGCTCGAACATTGCCGACTGCTATGGAGCCAAGTGTCTCTCAAGGTGCACCAGGCAACAAAATTGCTGATATTCAGTAGTCCATTTATTGGAGCTCTAAAGGGGTATCAACAAGACATCAAGTGATATAGGACCATGTCATAGTGGAATACAATAACCTATCTCTATTTTTGGTTATTCACTTCCATTTTCATTTGCCGACCCAATCTTGGGTGATACCAAAACTTGCAATGTTGCGCAATTGAATGCTGACACATTGCATATATTGAAAACCGCTCATCCTAGCGTCAAACCGTCTCTGCCAAAAGCTCTATAATGTTGAGTGAATTCTAGGAATGACCCTTCCATTAAGATGAAGAGGCTCTAATGTTGTCGACCGCTATGGAGCCAAGTGTCCCTCAAGGTGCACCAGGCAACAAAATTTTTGATATTCAGGAGTTTTTTTCTTAGAGCTCCCGAGGGGTATCAAAAAGAAGTCAAGTGATATAAGACTGTGTAGTAGAGGCATATAATAACCTATCTTAGTTTTTGGATATTCACTTCCATTTTCATTTTCCAACCCAATCTCGGTTGATGCCAAAAATTACAATGTTGCGCAGTTGAATGCTGATACATTGCATATCTTAAAACTCGCTTGTCCTACCATCAAACCATCTCCGCCAATAGATCTAGAATGCTGGGTGAATTCTAGAAATGACCCTTTCATATAGGTGAAGAGGCTCAAACATTTTCAACCACTATGGAGCCAAGTGTCCCTCAAGGTGCACCAGGCAACAAAATTACCAATATTCAGTAGTCAGATTCCTGGAACTCCTGAGGGGTATCAAAAAGTTGTCAAGTTCTACAGGACCATGTCATAGAGGCTTATAATAACCTATATCGGTTATTGGAGATTCGCTTCCTTTTTCATTTTCCAACCCAATCTCAGTTGATTCCAAAACTTGCAATGTTACACAGTTGAATGCTGACACATTGCATATCTTGAAAACCGCTCATCCTAGCATCAAACCATCTCTACCAAAAGCTCTAGAATGCCAGTTAAATGCTAGGAAAGACCCTATCATGGAGGCATAGAGGCTTGAACATTGTCGACCGCTATGGAGCCAAGTGTCTCTCAAGGTGCACCAGGCAACAAAATTACCGATATTTGGGAGTCTATTTCTCAGAGCTCCTGAGGGGTATCAATGAGACATCAATTGCTACAAGACCGTATAGTGAAGGCATACAATAACCTATCTCAATTTTTGGATATTCACTTCCATTTTCATTTACCAACCCAATCTCGGTTGATGCCAAAACTTACAATGTTGCGTAGTTGAATGCTGACACATTGCATATCTTGAAAACCACTCTTCCTGGCATCAAACCATCTTCATCAATAGATTTGGAATGCTGGGTGAATTCTAGGAATGACCCTTCCACATAGGAGAAGAGGTTCAAACGTTGCCAACCACTATGGAGCCAAGTGTCCCTCAAGGTGCACTAGGCAACAAAAGTGTTGATATTCAGGATTCTATTTATTGGAGCTCTTGAGGGGTATCAATGAGTCATCAAGTTCTACAAGACCACTTCATGGATACCTACAATAACCTATCTTATTTTGTGGAGATTCACTTCCATTTTCATTTTCTGACCCAATCTCGGTTGATGCCTAATCTTACAATGTTGCGCAGTTGAATGCTGACACATTGCATATCTTGAAAACTGCTCATTCTAGCATCAAACCATCTCCACCAAAATCTATAGAATTTTGGGTGAATTCTAGGAATGACCCTTCCATGGAGGTGAAGAGGCTTGAACATTGTCAACCGTTATGGAGCCAAGTGTCCCTCAAGGTGCACTAGGCAACAAAATTGTTGATATTCAGAAGTCCTTTTCTCAAAGCTCCCAAGGGGTATTGATGAGTCTTCAAGTGATATAGGACTGAATCACAAAGGCCTACAATAACCTATCTCATTTTTTGGAGATTCACTTATGTTTTCATTTTCTGACCCAATCTCGGTTGATGCCAAAACTTGCAATGTTGTGCAGTTGAATATTGACACATTGCATATCTTGAAAACCGCTCCTCCTGGCATCAAACAATCTCTGCTAAAAGCTCCAGAATGCTAGGTGAATGCTAGGAATATCCTTGCTATAGAGGCAAAGAGGCTCAAATGTTGTCGACCACTATGGAGCCAAGTGTCCCTCAAGGTGCACCAGGCAACAAAATTGCCGATATTCAGGAGTCCATTTCTTAGATCTCTCAAGGGGTATTGATGATCCATCAAGTGCTACATGACCATGTCATAGAGGCATATGATAACCTATCTTTCTTTTTGGATATTTTCTTCCATTTTCATTTTCCGACCCAGTCTCGATTGATGCTAAAACATGCAATGTTGCACAATTGAATGCTGACACATTGCATATCTTGAAAACCACTCATCCTCACATTGAACTGTCTCTACCAAAAACTCTAGAATAATAGGTGAATGCTAGGAATGACCCTACCATGGAGGCAAATAGGCTCAAACATTTTCAACCGCTATGGAGCCAAGTGTCCCTCAAGGTGCACCGGGCAACAAAATTGTTGATATTCAAGAGTCTATTTGTAGGAGCTCCCGAGGGGTATAGACAAGTTGTCAAGTGCTATAGGACTATGTCATGGAGGTCTACAATAACCTATCTCATTTTTTGTAGATTCACTTCCATTTTCATTTGCTGACCCAATCTTGGTTGATACCAAAACTTGCAATGTTGCGCAATTGAATGCTGACACATTGCATATCTTGAAAAATACTTGTCCTAGTATCGAACTGTCTCTCCCAACAGCTCCGTAATGTCAGGTGAATGCTAGGAATGACCCTGCCATGGAGGTGAAGAGGCTCAAACATTGCAAACTACTATGGAGTCAAGTGTCCCTCAAGGTGCATAAGGCAACAAAATTACTGATATTCAAGAGTCCATTTCTCAGAGCTCCCAAGGGGTATGGATGAGCTATCAAGTGCAATAGGACTGAGTCATAGAGCCTTGTAATAACCTATCTCAAGTTTTGGAGATTCACTTCCATTTACATTTTCTGACCCAATATCGATTGATGCAAAAACTTGCAATGTTGTGCAGTTGAATGCTGACACATTGCATATCTTGAAAACCGCTCATCCTGGCATCGAACCATCTCAGCCAACAGCTCTAGAATGCTGGTCATTTGCTGACCCAATCTCGGTTGATGAAAAAACTTGTAATTTTGCATAGTTGAATGTTGACACATTGCATATCTTTAAAATTGCTCATCCTGGCATCGACCCATCTCTGCCAACAGCTCCAAAATGTTGGGTGAATACTAGGAATGACCCTTCCATGGAGGTGAAGAGGGTCAAACATTGCTGACTGCTATGGAGCCAAGTATCCCTCAAGGTGCACTAGGCAACAAAATTTATGATATTTAGGAGTCCATTTCTCAGAGATCCCTAGGGGTATCGAAAGTCTGTCAAGTGCTACAAGACCATCTCATAGAGGGATACAATAACCTATCTCAATTTTTGGAGATTCACTTTTGTTTTCATTTTCTGACCTAAGCTCGGTTGATATCAAAACTTGCAATGTTACGCAGCTGAATGTTGAAACATTGCATATCTTGAAAACCACTTTTCTTGGCATCAAATCATGTCTACCAATAGCTCTATAATGTCAGGTGAATTCTAGGAATGACCCTGCCATAGAGGCAAAGAGGCTCAAACTTTGCCAACCGCTATGGAGCCAAGTGTCTCTCAAGATGCACCAGGCAACAAAATTGCCAATATTCAGGAGTCTATTTCTTGGAGCTCCCAAGGGGTATGGACAAGCTGTCAAGTTCTATAGGGCCATGTCATGGAGGCCTACAATAACCTATCTCGGTTTTTGGAGATTCACATCTGTTTTCATTTTCCCACCCAATCTTGATTGATGCCAAAACTTGCAATGTTGCAAAGTTGAATTCTGACACATTGCATAGCTTGAAAACCTCTCGTCATGGCATCAAACCATCAGTTTAATTCTAGGAATGACCCTACCACAGAGTCAAAGAGGCTCGAATGTTGCCAACCGCTATGGAGCCAAGTGGCCCTCAAGGTGCACCAGGCAACAAAATTGCCAATATTCAGGAGTCCATTTCTCAGAGCTTCTGAGGGGTATCAACAAGATATTAAGTGCTACAAGACCATGTCATGGAGCTCTACAATAACCTATCTTAGATTTTTAAGATTTACTTTTATTTTCATTTTCTGACCCAATCTTGGTTGATGTAAAAACGTACAATTTTGCGCAGTTGACAGCTGAAACATTGCATATTTTGAAAACCACTCATCCTGATATTGAACCATCTCCACTAACACCTTAAATTTTACATGTAAATGCCAGGAATAAGATTTTTATGCTTCACAACTCATTCAAACATTTAGGACCACAATGTATTGTTGCATCGCTTAACGTTCTTGTAGTGCCCTAAATAGGTCCAAGTGGTCAAAATGCTCCAATAGGATGAAAATTGGGTAGGATTGATATTTTTTAATCTTATATGAACTATTATCATTTCATTAAGGTGTTGGAATGAAAATTAAGAGTATAGGTTTATGAAATGAAACATGCATATTCTCATTAAGTATGAATCATTCAATAACAATATACATAGATACAAGTGCAAAGATAAATATAAGACAAGAAATTTACAAAGCATAAGACATCCACATAAACATAATATAGTCTACATTAGTACACATGATATATTCATAGAGCATGAAGAAAAATATATATGTCCAATAATTTCATAGATCAAATATGTCCAATAAAGTTAAATTGGCATCGTGAAAGCCAAATGGATATAGAACATGTCACTTATAGAATATACAAAAAAATATGTCCAATAATGTCATATTGGCATACAATGATTATCGCTAATCTAGTCATTTCTCAGAAGGGGAAGAAAACAAATCCTGGGCTGTCTTTAATCGTCGCGTCGATGGAGATACAATACTCTTCTGAGTGCGCTCACTAGTCCTCCTGTCTAGACTCTTCTACAACTCGAGCTGATAAAATAACAAGTATAAACATCAATAACTAATATACATAGGAATTTAATTATAGAATGACATAAAATAGAGTATTTTCTTACCACTTACAAATAGTCACTATGTACATCTACTGAAGGGGCACACTGACGATCTGGAGTAATGAGTCCCTACAACAATGATCAAAACAATATTTAAAATACATACATGAAAATCATTAAAATTTTCAATACAAACTATTAAAATAGCAATTCTAATTAAGTAATCTCTTTCATACCTTGGTCAATGCGTCAGAACTAGCTATAGTTGCAGCTGCACCACAATTCAAACTATCACGAACAAAAGGAGGAGTCTCAATTGTCATTAACTGAAAATGAAATAACAAGAGTATTATGTAGTTATCAAGAATACCTATAATATTTTACAACCCCACTAATTAATAAAGGATACCTCTCTGAAGGTGCCACCGTATCCTTCAGTGTGCAGTGTCAATGTCATAGCTCTAGCATCAAACTAGTGCACATGTATGGTAATTTATAAGACAACCATTAATATAAGAACAAACCACTAACTTGTTAATTATAATGTATTATTACATATATACCTGTGGACTAAATGATGTCATCACAAAGCTAGGTGAAGGAATGGGATCAATGTCATGACAACTTTGACTCTAAATTTTGATCATAATTTGTCTACTAATTTTTTTATTCATTCATTTATTAATTAAATATAATCAAGTAAATTAAATTAACATGAAAATAAATATACCTCAACAAAATGTGAACGAGGCCCTTCGCTATCTAAAGTCAACGTCAATAGTCCAGCAGTGAACTAATGTACATGCACAATAAGTTATGAGACAAACATCCATATAATTATAGAATAATCAAATGTATACTTTAAAAATGTTTTACTCGATACATACTTGTGGAGTTGATGTGGTAGTCTATAAAGAGTCTGGGTGATCATTCCCACTGCCACCGATACTCTTTCCCTGAATTTTCATCATAAACAATAGATACTAATTTAATTAAATTCATTCATTTAAAAATTAAATATGATCAAATAAATTTAATGAACTTGCAAATATTTACCTGTGTATCAATGCCAAATGTTGCATTGAGAAAATCATCTGTCATTATTCCATCATCCTCTTCCTCTCTCTTGACAATACCAAATGTGCACAGGGATCCACAAGAATGACAAAAATGACCCCTCGTAGACTGACTGTGGTCACCCTCGACTAGAGGAGTGGTGCACTGAATGAGAGTCTGTGTTAGAGCACTAATCATGCCTAGTGTGTCCATCTCCATGTGTTCCTTCATATTGGAAGGAATACTAACATGATCCACTTGTGGCTTTCCAGTGGGAAACCTAGGTGTATTAGGGTCACGACGTGCCATAGGTCTATCAAATGATGACCCCCACCTCTACCCTGAGACTCTAGAAAGTCAAAATAATTTGGCACTTCCTTAAGGTCAAACTCACAATAGAGTTTCCTCAGGAAATAGATAGGAACCTCATGATTGTTATAGGGAGGGGAATCAGAGACCATCCACTATCTGTCCCAAAAGTGTGTTTTTATATCTTCATTCAAGCACCAATGAATTGGGATCCTCCTTGTTGTAGGTTTAAGATTTTCAATTTACCCTAGCTTTTTAAAATGTTTGCAAATGTCGGCTTTTGTGATTTTTTTATTTTTTTATGTCCTCGTGATAATTTATTTGCATAATATTGTTTTTTTTCTTCTCTTTTGTCGTGCCATAAATTTAGTTACCCACTAATTGAACTTACGTGGGTCAAGATTAATTCTAATGATTTTGAAAGTGTTTCCCTTATAGGATTTGTACCAATAGAATCTTTTAACCTCCTAATTAAAGATTCTATTTCTATTTTCCCTCTTTCTATTTGGTTTATCAAGTTTTCATGTGTTCCAAGAGGAGGTTTCTCGATTGGTGAGGGCGGTTGGGGTTCACTTTCTTGGTTATTTTCAGTATCCATTTGTTCATGAGGAGAAGATGAAGGGTTTGGTTGAGGATTTTCTGTGGGGAGATCATTCCTTCCTGGTAATTAAAAGAAAATCTATTTTAAAAGTCTAATTAAACATAAAATTTAAGATAAGAAACTTTGACAATCAAATTTGATTAAAAACTAAAAATTAAACCTAAATTTCAATACAAATAACATACATGGTTGTAACATGTAGCATCAACACTCATAATCATAGTGTGACTAGGCTCAACAATATTGGTGGAAGAATATTTTCAAAAATAGAGATAAAATATGGCAGCACGACTTCAGCAGTAGCAGCAGCACCTGCAATGACAATGCCAAAACTAGCAGTTTCACCAGTGACAACAGCAATACCAAAGGCAACAAGGCATCTGCTGGCCTTAGGATTTTGAAAGGGGTAAGTTTTGACCTGTGTGTCCTCATTTTGACATTCCTGATGTGTTTAAAAACCTTTTCTGGTCTACACCAATAGTACAACCCACCAGGAGAATACAGTCATCTACAACCTCACAGCATGCAGGTTTCACAAAGGCCACGTTTGCAGAGAAAAACATTGCAGGAAACAACATCAGGAACATTTTTTTTACGGGAAAGCCATAGTCTAGCCGGCCAAGCCTTTTTTTGTAAACCCCCAGTTTCATTTTTCCAATACAAAGCACCACGAGGGGTTCCAAATGTTTGAAATTGGGGAGTCCTCAACAATGATCGATCCTCCCAATCAATTAGGTGCTAAACCTATTCAAAATCTTGTAAACGGATTTGAGTGGAAAAATGTTTATTCAAAAGTTCAAACACAGAATGCCCTTCCTCCAGGCAAGAAAAGGTATCAACACAAGGCTAGAACCCTACTCAAAGAAAAGCAGGCAATTTTTGATATATATGAAGGTGCCCCTCCAGAACCACCAATAAGTGCACTTGAGGACATCGACAAGAGAAAAAAGGATCCGCCTACAATGATCAATCTCCCACCAACTATGATAGATCGAATAGTACAAGCCCCTTCATTCCAAACAAATCCAAGCAAGTCTGGCAAAAGAAGATTTCCCAAGATCTGCCACTCCCAGACCCTGATATGGCTTCAATCACCCTACCAGAAAAACTGCTATAGCTTCCTATTGGAACACTCCGGAATTTGGCACTTATAGGTAAGCTCTCATCCAAAATTTTTCCATTCTCAGAAGTTAAGGGATGGGCAACGCAGTCTTTTCAAGGGTTGAAGGAAATTTTTTGTATTGATCCTGTAAATCAATTTTTTAACACTATCTTTCATACTAAAATTGCTAGAGACTTGGTCAATAAACATAAAGATTGGTTCTGCAAGGGTTTAGATCTTTTTACAATGACCTAGGTTTCTAATTTTAAATTAGAGCCTAATGTGGCACAATTTTTTCCACATTGGAACTCTTTCCCTTTGCTTCCTCTAGAATATAGAGAGCTAGAGATCTTAGAGTATATAGGTAACAATGTGGGGATCTTCCTCTGACATGATCTCATTCCTTTCAAGGCTCCTCATCAAGATGTTAGAGTATGCATTTTAATGGATACCCATAAAACATTAAAATAGAAGATTGTTATTAAATCAAAATAGGGGGAATGACTTTAGAATATTGTTGTTAATGACCCAGTCACAGTTCATCATTATCAGCACAGACTTGGGTATTTTAGCACTAATTTCCACAAGGGACAATCTAATAACATTAGCGTATACCCAGATCATAACTCTGACCCAACAACATGCATCCTAAAAGCTTGGCCTACGAGACACAATACACCAGGGAAAGAACAAACATCAAATGAGGGTCAAGAAAACACGGATACACAAGCAATATATCTGGTTAATAATCTGCAAGAAAGGATTTCTACAATGATTCACTTCATCTTCCTCTACTTTTCCTACCTAAATTGGGAATCCCATTTCAAATCCTATAATCAAGGCTTGATGGAGTATGTCCCCATGCACACATCATTTGTCGATGACATTGTCCACCAATTGATATTTTTTGAATCCCCAATTATCCTTTCCCTAACCAATGAGATTCAAATAGAGGAAAAAAACATGATATTAATAGGATGCATGATTTCAGAGAGGGGTTGTGATATGAGTGATCAAATTGCAGAAGTAGAAGAAACACCAAGATCATAACACAATACAGAGGCATCTTATGATTATGCAGATTTAATGGAGTTGTCACTATATGTTTCTCATGATGGCTCCATGGAAGATTGTGATCATCCCATTGACATGTCTCAAAATAGTTAGTTGTGGGATAACCTCTATGGGATGGAGAATTTCCCACTGGAAAATAAATACTCGCAAATACATAAGGGACTCAAGAACTATGAGAATGTCTCATTAGAGCCTCCAGAGAAATAAATGGCACACCCTAAGATACATTGTTCACTGAATTGCCAGAGTCTAGATGACTCCTACCTTTATCCAGAGGCAAAAAATCTGATGCAATTGATGGTTCAAAGTAAGGTCGGTGATGAGTCATTTGAGGAGGTAGAGCTGAATCAAAATCTGCCTCAAGATATTGAAGCTTCTAACATCCCAAAGGGACCTTATCAACACAACATACTTTCAATTGAAAAAACTCCATTACAATGTGCCCAGTCCTTAACAAATTCAAAATCAAGAGGTCGCAATCCAAAAAGCACTAAAACAAAGGAAGAAATAGCAGCAGGGATTCAATCCACTTTGGATGAGAAATTTGTTTCCATCAAGAGATTGACAAGGAGGATGAGAGGTTCTCCTTGTAAACAATGAAAATTGCCTCATGGAATGTCAGAGGCATTAATGTCTCTGACAAAAGAAATAGAATCAAACCAAATGATTGATTCTATACACATTGATATAGTTCTCCTATAGGAAACAAAGTTGTCGTAGGTAATTTTTTATAAAACTATAGGCAAATGGGCATCATGCTCATTTGTCCACCAACAAGGGATTGGGGCATCAGGTGATTTGGCTATTCTATGGAACCCCAAGAGCATCAATGATAAAAAATCGGGCAGGATAACTATTGGCAAATGGTAGAAGTGACCAGTTTTGACTTCTCGTTAATTCTTCTCAATATCTATGGCCCTACCTCTACACCAGATAAGCAAGCATTATGGACCCAGTTAACATTTCAAATTTAGAATCATAGTGATCAAAATGCAGTTCTTGGAGGAGATTTTAACGCTATCCTTAACATGTCAGAAAAAATTGGTGCAATATGTCCTCCACTAAAAACCATACAGGATTTCTCCACATTGCTCTTAGACAATAATTTGATGGATGTGGTCCCATCATCTGGCTCCTTAACATGGAAAAATAAAAGAGAGAAGTTTGAGAAAATTGATAGCCGATTGGATAGATTCCTAGTATCACAAGAATGGAAGCTCAAAAATGTCCACTTCCAATCAGATATACTCTCACTTCCAGGTTCAGATCATTTTCTGATACAACTGACCATAGATAATAAAGCAGTACCAAACAACCATAAACCATCATTCAAATTTGAAAAAATGTGGCTCAGACATCCTCATTTCTTCCCTTTGATAAAACAATGGTGGGTGAGCTCACCATACATGGCTGGAACCAAAATGCATTAGTTGGAAATGAAGCTAAAACATGTCAAAAGCTGCATTAAACAATGGAATGAGGAGGTATTCAAAAAATCTTTCAAGAAAAATATTTGGTCAAGCAACAACAATCAGATCTTCATGAGCATACTATACAACATGGCATGGATGATGATATATATAGAAAATAGAGAGAATTACAATAGGAATGGGAAGAATTGTGTTCTAGGGAGGAAGAGTATTGGAGGAAAAAGTCACAAGAGTTGTGGCTATGGGAAGGAGACAAGAACACAAAATTCTTCCATGCTTCAGCTAAGTAGAAATGAGTAGCCAACACAATATTTTCCATAACAAAAGTTTCATTGGGCAAGATTCTCAAAAATGCTCAAGATATTCAACATGGAGTAAGTTTTTTTGAAAATGTGCTCACTCATGCTCATGCTCCATCCCCATCTCAAGAGAAGCTAAATGAAATTATTGATGTAATTCTGAGCATAGTGACACAACAAGATAATAAGATATTAATGGTACCTTTCACTCACCAAGAACTTAGGCATGTAGCTTTCTTGCTTCCCTCTGACAAATGACCAGGACCAGATGAATTTACACCATTATTTTTTTAGGCCTGTTGGGATATTGTTGGTTGGGAGCTACTGGCAGCTGTAGAAGAATCTAGGAGAAATAAGACAATATTGAAATATTTTAATACAACCAACATAGCTATTATACCAAAGGTGAAAGAGCCAAAATTGTTTGCAGATTTTTGACCCATATCACTTTGCAACATAATATATATATATATATGACATTACAACATTTAATCCCATTAATCATTTCCCAAGAATAGGGAGGTTTTGTTCTAGGACGAGAAACTATGGAAGGGGCCTTAGTTGCTCATGAAGCACTCCATTCCATACAAGAAGATCAGTCTCCTAGTTTTGTCATCAAATTAGACATGATGTAGGCATATGATAGAGTGTGTTGGGATTTTTTTATTTTGATTCCTTCTCAAGTTTGGCTTTTCTAATCAGTGGTGTAAATGGATAAGGGCATGCATATCAGGGGCTTGGTTTTTGGTTATTATTAATGGAAATATGGTAGGATTTGTTTCTTCTACCCAAGGAATCAAATAGGGGGATCCACTTTCCCCCATCCTTTTCATTTTAATGGAAGAAGAACTTAGTAGAACAATCAAGAGAAAAAATGCAATGGGATTATGGAGCTGTGCAAAAATTGTAGGCACAAACATTTCAGTCACCCATTCCCTCTTGGCAGATGATACATTATTGTTTGGTAAATCACAAGTTAAGGAGGAAAGAAGGATAAAGTACATCCTAGACCTTTATGCTACAGTTTCTGGATATAAAATTAATGCACAAAAGTCACAAATATACCTCTTCAACACCAACCAAATTATTGCAAACAAAATTTTCCAAGTCCTAGACTTCTCAGTGGACATTTTACTCTCAAAATACCTTGGGATCCTATTGTTTGTAGGAACAAATAAAGCAACTTATTGGTCCTCTATTGTTGAAAGAATTAAGAACTGAACAATGGCATGGAAAGCCTGGTGCCTCTCACTATCAAGCATAATTTTACTCATCAAATCTATCCTATCAGAAATTCCAAATTATTACTTAGCTATTTTAAAAGCTCCATCATCAGTCATACAAAAAATTCAAAAAACCGATTAGAGGATTCCTATGGAAAGGGAACATGAATGGTGAGAAAAATATTCCTTTAGTCTCACTAAAAGATATGGAAAAAGGACCAACAATAGGAGGGGCTAGTGTACATGATCTAACAACCCGAAACAAAGCATTTGGGGGAAAATTAGTTTGGCAGATGTATAAAAAACCACACAATAAATGGTGTCAAATCATGCAGAAAAAATACCTTGGAAATCCCAATCCAACCTGAATCCTTTCCATCTCAGATCTACCCAAAGGGTCAACAATATGAAATTTCATGGTGGCATCAAGACATGTAGTACACAACTATGTAACATGGGAAGTCAATAACAAATCAACTATAAAATTTTGGAGGGACTCTTGGAATGGACAACCTATTCATCTAGCTGCAACCGTCCCTCAAGAAATTATTAATAAAGCAGAAAATGAATGGGGGATATACCTTCAAGACTATGTAATGGCTATAAAATTGTTTTCAGGGAAAGTACAATGGAAAGATCTGGAAGAACTACAACTATCAAGACAAAATACTGATCTAGTTCGCAAAATTCTTACACAAAGACAAGCTTATTGTTCAAACAAGGAAGACGAGTTGGTCTGGGCTCCAACAAAGGATGGTAATTACTCCATTAAAGAAGGCTACAAAATTCTCCAGCATGTGGAATTTGAAAAGGTCCCCTCTCGAGCATATCATTTTTGCTGGAACCAAGCTACTCTGCCTAAAGCAAGGTGTTTTTCATGGCTCGCACTAAAAAAAAGAATCCTTACAAGTGACCGACTGAAAAAAATTTGTATTTCTCAAGCATTTCAATGTCCTCTATACAAAGACTAGATCGAAACTGTAGATCACTTGTTATTACAATGAACCTTTGCACAACAATATTGGTTGTTTGACCTCAATAAACTCGGTTATTATACTCCATTACCCGAGAAGCTGTGGGATCTTTTTGAGTCCTGGCCAGAATTACATCATGATGCACTTTTTGACAATATCTGGAAATGCACCCCATTGATAGTAGTTTTTTCAATATGGTGGGAGCATAATAAAAGAATATTTAGAAATGAAATGACAACTGTGGATATAGTGTTGGAAGTTATAGAGAAGTTATTATCCAAAGTAGTAAATGCAAGAATATATAGATGTGGTTACAATCCTATCTTGACAACATGGGGCAGCTCACTATTGAAAAAATGGGGCAAACTCAATATACCCACAGGTTGGGAAATTTTAAAAAAGCCATCTGGACAAGTAGACCGCTTACAGGTTTGGTGGAAACCACCACTATCTCAGAGTATGAAAATGAACTTCGATGGTGCTTCGTGGGGAAATCCAGGAACATCAGGATTGGGGGCATGCATTAGGGATTGTAAGGGGAATTTATTGGCCTAGACTATTTCCCCACTACCTAAAGGGACAAACAACATAGTAGAAGCTCATGCATTGGTGGCGGGTCTTATTTTGGCAAAACGTTGTGGGATCAAGAACATACATGTCAAAGGAGACTCGCATGTAATTATTAATGCTTGTGTCAAAAGGGAATCACATAGTTGGTAGTTGGAATACATTCTAAAACAAATATGGTGCATTCTAGACAGCTTTACATGTCTTACTATTTCACATACCCTTGGGGAAGGAAATAGAGTAGCAGATTTCTTGTTAAATATGGAATGTGATGGCACATATATAATGAATACAATGACAATAAACATTTCAGAATAATGGCTTGATTTACAAATGGTGGTGGATAATGATAAATTCCATATAAATTTAGGGGATAACCATTCAAATTGATATGATACAGAATCAACATCTAGTACAAAACTCATAGTTGCATCATATATTGGCGTCAAGATATGGTGTTCACATTATCAACAAAAGCCCAAATCAATCGACCGTGGCAACCACATTGGGAAAATGTATGATGGGGTAATAGGACAATCAATGAAGATACTCTCTGAGACACACTTTGAAAGTGTGGTACCCCTAGTGACTTGCAAATTCCCATGTGCGATTTGGACCCTCAGAATGTAAATATGATCCCTAAAAGGCAGTGGAGAGATTATAAGATGAGATTGTATAGTACAAGTATTTAATGAAACAATAAATAAAATGCCACCAATTCAAAAGAGGGAACCTAAAATTAAGTGAAGATAATCTCCTTCATGCATGGTTAAAAATCAACTCGGATATACGGCCCTCCCTATTCACATGGCTGCTAGCATAAGAATTGTGGCCCAAAAGCCAAGTGAAATACACATCATATAAGATTTAATTTCCATCAGAACACACCAACTTATGTACTTTGATGACTCTACCAGAGCACATTGGCTTTCTATTTAGACCCTACATAATGCAAAGTGTGATATTTGATATTGAAGATGGAGAATATGGCAGAGGCTTATGTAAGCTGTGTTTCCTGCGCTACTTTTCACATTGAATTATTGCCAAAAAAATTTAGAATTTGGTTGCCGCCCAATGTAAATGAAGATGTGCTTCCACTACATATTAATGATTTAGTGATGGATGAAGTGTTTGTAGTGCATTCATCCACCATTCGAAGAGCAATCAAGCAGGTAACTGGTCATGACAACTTTGCCCCAAAAACTAAGTAGTTTTTATTTCTATCACATCTAGCCTCCATATTTCTATCGAATGCTATGGACCTCCCCCAATCCCCACATTTGATAGAAATCTTGGCCTTCAAGCTAGTTCATAAGAAATTCTGGGTAGCTAACAAACTCAAGTAAGCAATGCAACATTACGACCTCTGGAATGGCCAGGCGCTGATTGGGGGTTTGTTTTCTAGGCATCAATTATTACATAATCATGGGTTTTTGGTTGCGTTTAATGGGGGAAAATGGTCAATAAAATAGAAGAATGTGAAAATTATGAGAACTATATTCCAAGAGAATGGGCATGATCTTGGTTCGTAGCTTGAGGGAAAATTGATGGCTATTGTTCTCGCGTTGATGGATCTTTTGGGGTTACCAAACTCTCCAGATATTCCAAGGCCAATTAACTACCATTGGCCCTTTGTATGGCATGAGGAAAATTCAAACAAGAATCTATGGACATCAGGGTAAAGTCGAGAAAAAATACCCTCGCCACAAAGGGAACATTCTTGTGGTATGCCAAAAACTTCCAATGCACAAGATGCCCAATGCTCAGACTGGGAGACGATTGCAGTACCAATTTTGGGTATGAAAGAAAAAATAAAAAAAGCTTAAGAAAGTGGTTGGGAGACCACATCCCCTACCTCATGCCCAAGTGGGAGGAATTCGAGTTGGTTGCCCCAGTCAAATATGGCGCCTGTGAAGAAACACTATGTTGAGAGCGGATGGGAGAAGAACCCACTAGAGAAAGGTACAAATGCATGGTCCATGGATTGGAAATGATGGTCAGAGATGGCACCTGCAAAGAAGCACAACACCGAGAGAGGATGGGGAGAAGATTACAGAAGAAGCATTTGCAAGTGCATGGTCCATAGATTGGACACATCAATTAGAGATGGCATCTGTGAAAGATAAAAATGTAGAGAATGGGTGGGAGCACGCTACAGTCGAGGAAGCTAAAAATACATGGCCCACGGATTGGACACAACATCCCAGACTAGACCTACACTCTCAAGAAGATGCTGCAATGGAAGAATAAGGCTGTTGAAGTTCATTTTCTGATTTTGTTAAAATTTTCCTAATTTGTACATTCGATGATTTAGTGGGTTACAATCGTTCAAAATTTTGTAATGATCATGATGTAAACACTACATGATATACTCTTTTGGTTTTTTGTCTTTGAATGTGCATATTCCAAAACTCTTGTAATGTTCAAAACAATATAATATTTTGTATTGAGCAAGGATTCTAGATATTCTTGCTGGATCTTTCCCAAATGAGCTCTTGAACCAGTTTTAATTTATAATTAATATATTCAGTGGCTAGCTCACTTTTTCTTTAAAAAAAAAAACATACATGGTTGTAGAACCACTTACCTCTTCTTCCGGTTTGACCTTGATGATGTTGTGGAGCCATTTTTTTCTTCAATTTGATGGAGCAAACCTCACAATGAATCACGTACATGCTATTATGGAGAGAAAAATAGCAAGCCATGAGTTTGGGCAAAGAAAATACACCACAAAAGTGGCTGCCCAAACATTTTATAAAACAAATTAAGGTGCACGCCCTATAGGGAAAATGCCCTATGGTTTAAATTTCCCAAACCATAGGGTGGCATGGGCTATAGGGTGTGCACCCTCTAGGGCGTGCGCCCTATGTCCGTATGGGGACCAAAAAGGTATTTGGCACCTTTTTGGTCCCCCATCTTGGTGCATATACCCTGTGTGCAACCATCTTTATCTCCTTCCTAGTGCTGAAACAATAAGAGCAATGCACAACTCAACAAAGAAGCATGAATCCTAGGAACCAGGAGTCTGGTTCAGGATGTCTGAAATGTGCCTGTAATCCCTGTGGAAGAGAGGGTAAAAACCCCTAGAAAAGGAGCGTCTATGGAAACTAACACAACTAGAGCTGGTACAAACCAGGAAGATGTGATGACCTTAACCTTCATTCATATAAATTGAAGTCCCTGGCATAGAAAACAAGATACCTTTTTTATTTTAAAGATAATGGACTATGGGTGGCATGGTTACCTGGCATACACTTTATGTTAAGGAAGAACTACAAAGCTACAGTATGAGAGAACCTAAATATCATTTTTTGTCATTATAAGTAGAGAGGATAGTTCTTGGCAAAGGTATAAGGTAATTGGCTACATAAAATGGTGCATAGTCATCTCCACCTTGTAGATCTTCCAATCCTATGTTTTGGCAGCCAATCAATATAGCACAAGCCAAGATAGTAATTTCCAAAATAGTATAACAACATCTTTCATAAAATTAACAGTTAAATCCTGCAATTTTCAATTTAATATCATTTCAATCAATTCAATTATTCATGGCCTACTATCTAGGTTTTTATGAGAACTGGACCAGTACAATCCCTACTTTACCAATAAGAAAAAACTATGAAAAAATGTGACTATTCCTTCACGAACATTATATTATATAAACCAGTAATTAACTTCTTTACACCCACCATTCATAACCAGTAATTAACCAAACTGAAATTGGCACTGATAAATAGTCATCCCATGAACTCCTAAGGCCTTCAACACCTCCCTAATGGCTAATACCATTGATAATCTGTCACAATAATACCATTGACAATAATAGCACATAATACCAATTACAATAGAAGGCTGGCAACAATTCAACTTTAAAAAAAACACATTATATGTAGAGTGTACAGGAGACTGAAACATTATAAAAATTATCAATAACATGCACCAGTGATCTCAAGGACTAGGAAAAAATCTACTCACTTATGCCTTGACAAATCCTTCTCAATGGATGCAAGATGTTGATGTTAATATGAATTCAAAATAAATGAGAGGGGGGGCGGGTGAATCAGTTATCCTTAGGTCTAGATGTGCCCATATAAAACTTTAAATCAACTTTAACAACTTAGATCTAGTCGACAATAATAAATAATAAAAGTGTATAGTTTACTATACTCATGAAATAAGCTTGCAGAAACTTAACAGCAAAACACAAAAATAACATTCACACATTTTGATACCATGATTTAATGTGGAAACCCAATATGGGAAAAACCACCAGTAACATGCTACCAAAATTTCACTCTTCTGAAGTGATGCCCTGTGAGGAGCCAACCCTGTTAAAGGTTACAAAACACAATGTAAAATGTGCCCTGGTTAAAGGATTTAATCACCCTATTAGGAGTGGCCTTTTCAGAGGACTTAGAACATTCCAATCTGAATGTCACCTTGTTCAAAGGATTTATGCAATGACTGTTAGGTCAACCTAGTTAAAGGATTTGAACTGATACAATGGTTAGAAAGTAATTAGCAGGTGTGATTTGATACACACAACTTACTTTGCAAATCCAGAGCCATTTCAAATCTAATGTTAATTCACTGAGTGGCCCCCATTTTCATCTCAAACTTTAGATCTGCTTGGAAATCTATCAAGCAATCTCTCTTTGCTTCTCTGCTCAACCTTCTCTGCTAGGTCTTGCCAATCAGTCAATTAACCATGCAACACTTTGCATTCAAATTCTCCTTACACTTGGATAATATAACAATAACCACAATAGGTTATATTATACCTCTTCATCTAGGTCAGAGAAATATTTTTCCGCTTAATTGAGATCGTAGATCTTAGGTTAGGTCAGATCCAAAAGATCTTTCCATCTTTACATTTAATTTACTTCTCCAATATAGTCATTAATTAACCATTGAATCCATGCACTAATAATGGTTTCCTGTGCATTAAATGAATATGGACCAATCTTAATTAATAATGCATATCCCAATAAAATCAATTATGTTAGCCATAGATCTCAAATCTCATCAATGATCAGAATACTATTCCTCAGCATTTCAATGTCTCCCTCAGCATTTCACTGGCACTCGGCATCATCTTTGCTTTTCTCAGCATCACCTTTCACTTTTCTCAGTATTGACTTTGCTTTGCTCAGCATTGAACTTTCAGTGAACTGTCAGTGCTAGATAAATTACGTATCACTTTGCCAAAGTACCAAATGATCAAGTACCCTGATGTATACTCATAACTCAACCATTTCCTTGGTCTTCTTGTTATCCCATTATTTTCAAATCTTCATCAATCAATGGATAAGGTACTCAAACATACATCAATAGTCTCACCAGTTAAGGTTTGACATCAATGAAAAAATAACAATTGTCTACATTGTAGCAATCTTTCCAACAATCTCCCTCTTTGGCATTGATGGAAACACTAAAATATAAAATAACAATTTCCAACCAAAGTTACCATACAATCCAAAAAGTGTCTGTGTTCCTGATATGAACAAATCTTCATTAATGTCTTTAGCTTCATTCTGACTCCCTCTGTGTCTATAATCACAGTGATATTTTTTGTTACTATTTAGCTCCCTCTTTCAGTGATATCTCCCTTTTATCTATTGTTTTAGAAATAATATCCCTCTTTGACAACAATGCCAAAGATGTTGACATCTTCATCATGCAGATTCTTATGTTCTAATCTTTGTATCATGTTGTTCCTATCATCTTTGTGTATGAATGATTTACTTTTCTGTTCTAGTTTTCCACTTCACAGTTTTTAGGCAGCATCCTAAAAATGTGACCTACTATGCATCAATGTGTCAAGTACTCTAATTAAGAAATTTGATGCAACAGTACCATTCCCAAATAGTTAGCCTCAGCTAGGGGAATTACCCCTAATTTACCTCTTAGATACTCATGAGCATCCTTGGGTAATGCGTTTGTAAATATGTCTGCCAACTGTTCCTTAGTGTTCACATATTCCAGTCTCACTTCCTTCTTTTGAACTAGCTCCATCAAGTAATGATACTTGATAGCTATATTTTTTGTCTTAGAGTGCATTACAGGATTTTTAGAAATATTTATGGCACTCGTGTTATCAAAATATATGACAACTGGTTCTGTGATCTCCTCTTTCATACCTTTTAGTAATATCTTCAACCACACAATGTTTGAACAGTTAACTGTTGCTGCCACATACTCAGCTTCAGCTGTAGATTGTGAGGTGCAATTTTGTTTCTTTCTTGTCTAGGAAACTAATCTTTTCCTTAAAAGAAATGCTCCTCATGTGGTGCTTTTTCTATCATCAACATTACCAACCCAGTCAGAATAAGTATAGACTCTGAGTTCAAACTTGTCATTCTTTTTCTAACATAGGCCATACTCTTCTGTACCTTTCAAATATCTCAGAATTATTTTCACTGCCATTATATGTGTCTCTTTTGTATTAGTAGAAAATCTAGCAACAATTCCAACTATTAATGCAATATCAGGTCTATTATGTACAACATATTGCAGCTTACCACTCATTGATCTGTATAGTGTTTGATTTACCTCTTTTGTATCGTCATTCTTTGTCAACTTCTGTCCAGTAGCCATGGGTGTACTCACTGGTTTTGATTCTTCCATACCAAGAGTTTTTAGTATCTCTTTGATATATTTTGATTGTGTAATATAGATACCATTCTTCATTTGATGTATTTTTAGTCCAAAGAAGAATTTTATCTCACCAAACATAGACATTTCAAATTCAATTTGCATCTCTTTTGAAAATGCTTTACATATCATATCTTGTCCACTGAATATGATGTCATCCACAAAAATTTCAGCCAATTAAATTCTTTTACCTTGCTCTATCTTCAAATACAGATTTCTATTGTCATTAGTTCTTGCAAATCCAATCTTCATCAGATAATTGTGCAATCTTTCATACCATGCTCTTGGTGCTTGCTTCAATCCATATAATGCCTTGTGCAGTCTGCAAACCATGTTCCTCTTACTTGGGTCAACAAATCCATCATCTTATTCAATATATACTTCTTCTTCTAGTATCCCATTTAGAAATGCAGACTTCACATCCATTTGATAGAATTTAAATCCTTTGTAGGCTGCATATGCAAATAGAGTTCTCACACCCTCCAATCTTGCAACTAGAGCGAATGTCTCTCCATAGTCAGTTCCTTCCTCTTGTGCATAACCTTTGCATACCAGTCTTGCTTTATTCCTTGTTACCTCTCCATGTTCATTCAGCTTGTTTCTGAATACCCACTTTGTACAAATTACATTTTTGTTGTTAGGTCTAGGTACTAGTGTCCATGTCTTGTTCTTTTCAATCAGGTCTATCTCTTCACTCATGGCTTGAATCCAGTCTTCACTCTCCAAAGCATCTTTTACTGTCTTAGGCTTAAAATCACATAACAAACATGTGTCTTCTCTTAATTTACCTCTTGTCATAACTGCAAAATTCTTTGCTCCTATGATTTCATCAGGTTTATGGTGCCTTCTTACAAATTTTACCAAAGTAAGCTCTTTCTCAACTTCATTTTGATCATTCAAGTTCAATTCAGGGTGAAACTGTGACTCGTTATCTCCATCAGATAGCTTGGTAGTCACTTTCTGTTGCCCGACAATGTCATTCTATGTCTCGACAACTTCATTTTTAGTTTCCTTAGAATCCTCTTCTTTAGGATATGTGAATGATCTATAAATTTCAGGCTCAATCATGCTTTCAACTTCATTTCTTTGTGCATATTCATCAATTCTAACATTTGCACTTTCCACAATTTTGTCAGTGTTGTAATTCAAACATTTGTACACCTTACTCTTAGTAGAATATCCAAGAAATATGCCTTCTTCTCCTTTAATATCAAGTTTACCATTTCTGTTATCCTTCAGTATAAAAAATTTGCTCCCAAAGACTTTAAAGTACCTTGCAGTAGGTGCATATCCATACCATAGCTCATAAGGTGTAGAATTTGTACCTTTCTTGACTTGTACTATGTTCAGGGTATAAATAGCTGTACTTATGTCTTCTCTCCAATATTTTTGTGCAACATTTTTCTCCATCATTAATGTTCTAGCACAGTCCATGATAGATCAATTTCTTCTTTCAGCTATACCATTCTGTGGCAATGTCCTAGGTGCTTTCATCTGTATTTTTATCCCTCATTCATTGTAGAACCTGTTAAACTCATTAGAAATAAACTCTCCTCCTCTATCAGATCTCAGACATTTTAGACTCTTACCTGTTTCCTTTTCAACTTTTGCCAAGTACCACTTAAATAACTGAAATGCATCAGATTTTTCTTTGAGAAATATAACAATCATCATCCTAGAGTAGTCATCTAAAAATAGAATAAAATATTTGTCTCCACAGTAACTTTTCTCACCAATAGGTCCGCAAAGGTCAGTATGAACCAATTCCAAAATATTCTCAGAAGTATGAGTTTTTCTTTTAAAACTAGATTTAGTCATTTTTCCTAGCTAACATTGCTTACACATTTCATTCTGAGGTTTCTTTAACTTAGGTAGCCCTCTAACCTTTCTCAATTTACTTATACTTACCAAGTTATCAAAGTTAACATGAGATAGCCTCTTATGCCATAGCCAAACATCATTATACTATGCAAACAAGCATGTCTCTTTAGTTAAATCCACATAGAACAAGTTACCTTTTGTTTGCTCACCACCTCCAACTAATTCTCCATTGGCATCATAGATCTTTTCTTTCCTGTGATGGAATTCAACTCTGTAACCAGAAGTGTTCAAAACAAAAACACTCAACAAGTTATACTTAAGATCATCAACCCAGTATACATCATCACATCTAATCTTATTAGTCAACTGAATTGATCCTTTCCCTTTGACTCTACAAGGTGTATCACTACCAAACTTAACATATCTACCTTTGTATTGATCTAAGGTTTCAAATTTGTCCTTATCACCAGCCATGTGATGTGAACAACCACTGTCAATAATCCAATGATCACCTTTACTCATATAAGAAATTAGTGCAGTTTTCTCATCATCATCATAATCATGTTTCATTGCAACATACACTAATTCTCTATCATTTTCATCAGATTTTTCAGATTCACTATCAGAATCTTCTTCATCTATATAGAAATATTTCTTACCTTTGTCTTTTTAGTCCTTGTACTTTCTGTAGTCTCGGTCATCCTTTCTATCCTTATATTTATTGTCCCTTCTTTCATCCTTCTCATTCTTGTCAGGACATCTAGCAGCAATATGACCAACTTTGTTATAAGAAAAACAAATAATAGGAAGTTTACCTTTGAATTTTCCTTTTCCTCTTGCAAGTCTTCTTGCCATAAGTGCCTCAAGTTCTTCTAGATTATCATCTGAGGTGTCACTGTCACTGCCCACACATTTATTTCCTTTCTTGGATTTGTTGATGACCATCTGTGACTTGAATGCAGATTCAACAGCTTGTGGAGTATAGTTGTCAAAATTTGACATCTCAAATGCAGTAAGTCTGGCTACCAGACTTTCTAGAGTTAAATTGTTATTAGGAGTACATCTCAGTTCTTGAATTGCAGATAATCTAATAGCATAAATAGGAAGAAGTGTTCTTAGTACCTTGCTCATAATAGTATCTTCATTAATGACTCCCTTAGCTCCTCTAATAACATTTACAAATTCCTTTATCCTATCATAGTATTGCACTATATTTTCTCCTTCTTGCATTTTTAAATCATCAAACTTACCTCTCAAGCTTTCAGATTTGGCTCTCAGTATTTTTGTATCACCTCCATAGATGGTTGTAAGGGCATCCCACATCTTCTTTGCGCTTGTACAATCTTTGATGTCCTCAAATTCATGATAGTTCAGAGATGATGCAAGTTCCAACATTTCTTGATTATGTTCATGCTTCTCTCTTAGTTGTGTAGCATTCAGTTCTCCAGTAGGGGCTACATATTCTATTTCAATATGTCATTTAGCAGAATCACCAATACCAACCAAGTGAAGTTTCATCAAACTTTTCCATGCAGGAAATTTTTCCTTGTTGATCTTCGGTCCATCCCTTTTATACATCTTGATCTTTATCTCCAAGTACCTTCAAAATTTTCAAGAGAACAAGGCTCTAATACCAATTGTTAATATGAATTCAAAATAACTAAGAGGGGGTGTGAATAATTTATCCTCAGGTCTAGATGTGCCCATATAAAACTTTAAATCAACTTTAACAACTCAGATCTACTCGGTAGCAATAAATAATAAAAGTGTGGAGTTTACTGTACTCATGAAATAAGCTTGTAGAAACTGAACAGTAAAACACAACAATAAACTTCACACATTTTGACACCATGATTTAATTTGGAAACCCAATATGGGAAAAACCACCAGTGACATGCTACCAAAATTTCACTCTTCTAAAGTGATGCCCTGTGAGAAGCCAACCCTGTTAAAGGTTACAAAACACATTGTCAAATGTGACCTGGTTAAAGGATTTAATCACCATGTTAGGAGTGGCCTTGTTAGAGGACTTAGAACATTCCAATCTGAATGTCACCTTGTTCAAAGGATTTATACAATGACTGTTAGGTCAACCTGGTTAAAGGATTTGAACTGATACAATGGTTAGAGAGTAATCAGCAGGTGTGATTTGATACATACAACTTACTTTACAAATCCAGATCCAGTTTCAGTTCTAATGTTAATTCACTGAGTGGCCTCCATTTTCATCTCAAACTTCAGATCTTCTTGGAAATCCATCAAGAAATCTATCTCTACTTCTCTACTCAGCCTTCTCTGCTAGGTCTTGCCAATCAGTCAATTAACCATGCAACACTTTGCATTCAACTTATCCTTACACTTGGATACTATGAAAATAACCATATTAGGTTATATTATACCTCTTCATCTAGGTTAGATAAATATTTTTCCACTTAATCAATATCATAGATCTTAGGTTAGGTCAGATCCAACGAATCTTTCCATATTTACATTTAATTTACTTCTCAATTACACTCATTAATTAACCATTGAATCCATGCACTAATAACTGTTTCTTGTACATTAAATGAATATGGACCAATCTTAATTAATAATGCATATCCCAATAAAATCCATTATGTCAGCCATAGATCTCAAATCTCATCAATAATCAAAATACTATTCCTCAACATTTCACTATCTCCCTTGGCATTTCACTGGAGCTCGACATCATATTTTCTTTTCTCAGCATCACCTTTCACTTTTCTTAACATCGACTTTTCTTTGCTCGACGTGGACCTTCCAGTGAACTGTTAGTGCTAGATAAACAATGTATCACTTTGCCAAAGTGCCAAATGATCAAGTACCCTAGTGTATACTCATAACTCAACCATTTCCTTGGTCTTCTTGTTATCCCATTCTTTTCAAATCTTCATCAATCAATGGATAAGGTACTCAAACATACAGTGAGAGTCTCACCAATTAAGGTTTGACATCAATGACAAAATAACAATTGTCTACATTGTAGCAATCCATCCAACAGCTGAGAGGATTGACTTAGTAGAAAGAAAGCTAAAGGATTTTATTTAAAATTACTAGAAGATTAGAAGGTGTCACAAAAATAAGTTGTTCTTTGACTCACCTCAAGTTTATCACTACTAGTACTATAATATCATACACATCATGTTCAAAATCAGCATAATCACTATCAAATTTGTCTTTTACTTTTCGTTCTTCTTTTATATGATTGCTCTGCATGTGGGTTTAATCATGAAAGGTTAATATAAGTCAATTAAATAATACAAAAAATAGAAAAAAAATTCCAAAATAACTATTATATTACTTCAGCTTCAACACAACTATGATTAGGATGCACATTCTTGTCCACTAGTTCATCATGATCACTATCGATATCGGTAGCTTTGTTGGCATCAAGGTGTTTTTGTTTTTGTGTTGCTTTGATAAAATTGTTCTGCATGTAGTTAAAATTTATAAAAACCCATAAATATATTGATCAAAATGATACTCTCAACAATGCAAAGCTACATTACTATGAACCAAACTTAACTCATCAATATAGCCTCTTACCTGATATGAATTCATGAAATTATGATCATTCCATGAAGAAGCTATAGGCTGAACCAAGGAAGTCAACTGTGAAAATTTCTCAGTGAGACTGTGTAAGTGCTTCATTATATGTTCATACCCTTCATTTGAGCTGACATGATTTGCAGAGGCTCTTATTGGGTGTTCCACAAATGGCTGTGAAGTTGTTGTTGACAAACTAGACTTCCACTTCATACTATTCTTAGATTTATTAGGATCTAGTGTTTCCATATAATTGACAATATCTTCTGCATCTTCTTCTCTATTACTATTTTCCAACTAAAATACAATGTCAATTTTAACACAGTCAGTTCAATAAAAAAATTGAAATAAATAACAAAATTTAAATTGAATCAAAAATCCATACACTTACTCCAAATTTGTTTATTTTTGCCTACAACCCACCTCGGCCAAATGTATATTCATCCTTCACACTATTTCTTGCTCTCTTGCCTTTATTACTCTTTGTCAAATATTCTTCAAAATTCATACTTTCTTTCAACTTTTCCCACTATTTGGGAGATAGAGTCTTGTCTAAACTCTCTTTTCCCTTCATGATTGCTTTTGTACAAATGTACCTAAAATTGTTCATTAGAAGTCTCATCTTGTACTTTTAATATTTTCTTGAGATTTGTCCACCAATAATTCAAAGGAATTTTCTATTTTTTGTATAAAATTCTCCACATGGTGTGGATCTTGCTCTACAAAATTTGATTTGCAAATATCCAAATGGGCCCTACATCTTACACCCAACTCAGAGGCCCACCTTGCTGCATTTTTCCCAATGTGTTCACTATCTCTTGATACCTCAACCAAGAATGGCTTCTTCCCTTCTACTATTCTTCCTTTTGAATGCCTCTTTGGAGATCTATATAAATCTTGACTCAATTTCTTTCTTTTAACAAAAGTGAACACATCTTCTATTGAACCACTACCAAAAGGTTCCCTCTAAGGCACATCAGATGTAAGTAGACTCTCTTCATGACTTTCATTAGGCTACACAACACCATGTGCTATATCAGGTTCCACATCATCAGTGATGACATGTAAGTGATTGAATGTTTGAAAATGTTAAGTTGAAGATAATGTAAGGCATTAAAATCAGTTAATGGTTTGTATTGTCATTGATGTCAACTTGATATCATCTGTATGGTCATGTACATAATGCCAAAGACTTCAGAGAATCAATGGAAAAGATATTTTTCTTTCAGCAATGCATAAAAGTCAAGTATTCACTAAGTGACAGACAACACTGACGGAGTGCACACCATCGGTAAAGGAAAAGAACAAAATTTATAGTGATACCTGACAAGCAGAAGACAGTATTACCCAATGAAGAAAAATCATAAGATGCCCGACGAGATAAAAACAAAGATGCCCAATGATAAAAATCCAATGATGACCGATGGACAGAGATCCCAAAGCTGACTGGAGTTACACCAATGGAACTGGTAGTTGTCACCGATGACTAACTGCAGAGTTGACCGATAGAACATAGAGTTCAGAAAATGACAAAATATCTAGCTGGCAGAGTTTAAGGATAGACGTAACTAGTTATTTTATTTTTTTTATTCGACCAAAGTTAAGTCATTGATTTAAAGAAGATTTTTACAGTTGGAAAGAAGATAACTACAAGATAAATCAAGAGTTAAAGCTGTAAATCAAATTGGCTGGATTATTTTTCACGCCAAGAATCATGAATCAAGAATCAATATTGAAGGAATATCATGTCTATATAAGAGATGAGTGTAATTCATTTCCATAAGAAATCACATACATAGGAAGGGGAGTGAATAGAAAGAGGATGCTGAAGAGAAAATGATGAAGGATAACTTCATACATTCTTGATCAATCAAGCTAAAGAAGAGCTAAACAATTCTGTAGACACTGATGAATAGTGAAGCACAACATCACAGAGCAGAAAGTGTGGAGCACAAAGAATTGAATTGATACATTGATCAAAGAGGTAATGTACTTAAATAGATCTAAAAATCTGCAATTCAAGTTGC
>MU227857.1:78174-89269 GCA_018584345.1 Thuja plicata
GTTATGTCTTAAAGGATGATAGAAATGGAAAGCTTGATGCCAAAAGTGATGAAGGTATTTTTCTGGGGTATTCTACCAAGAGCAAAGCTTTTAAATGTCTAATCAAGGCTTCTAACAAAATAGTTGACAGTGAAAATGTGAAAATTGATGAATTTGCAGAAAAGAATGAGCTAGAAAGCACAAAAGAATCAGAAGACTACAACAAGTTTGTATATTATGAAGAACCCATAACTCTACCCAAGAAACAGTGCTTAATGCCTGAATAATAGAATGTTGCAACCAACGGTCAAAATGTTGTTACCGACGATCAGGAAAATGATCAAGATAATATGCAAGGTAATGAAGATCAAGCTAATACACAAAGAGTTGTACCTATACTTGCAAGATATGTAAGAAGGAACCATCCTGAGGACTAGATCATAGGAGATAAGAAAGCTTGTACAAGAATAAGAAGTAAGTCTTTAAACTTGAATTTCTTAATTTGTGAGTTTGAGCCAAAATCTGTCAATGTTGCACTAGATAATGAAGAATGGATAAGTTCTATGAATGATGAGATTGAGTAGATTGAGAAGAACAAAACATGGTCACTTGTGCCAAGACTTGATGACAAGAATGTCATCGGTACTAAATGGATATTCAGGAACAAGTTGAAGGAGAATGGAGAAGTCACAAGGAGCAAAGCAAGATTAGTATGCAATGTGTATGCACAAGAGGAAGGTATAGACTATGGAGAAACCTTTGTACCCATTTCTAGGCTATAAGGAGTAAGATTACTACTTGCTTATGCTGCATACAAAGGATTCAAATTATATCAAATGGATGTCAAATCAACATTCCTAAATGGAATACTTGAAGAAGAGATATACATTGAACAATCAGAAGGGTTTGTAGATCCAGACAAGAGGAATATGGTATTTAGACTTCACAAAGCATTGTATGGATTAAAACAAGCTCCCAGAGCCTTGTATGAATGACTTTATTCCTATCTAATAATTATTGGATTCATAAGGAGTAGTGAAAATAGTAATCTTTATTTGAAAGAAGATACCGATGCTAACACTTTGATTGCTGAAATATTTATTGATGACATCATATTTGGAGGCAATGATATACTATGTAAGTCATTTGCTGATGAGATGAGCAAAGAGTTTAAGATGTCTATGTTTGGAGAGATCAAGTTCTTTCTTGTTCTACACATCATTCAACAAAGTGAAGGTATTTTCATTACACAGTCCAAATACATCAAAGAGGTCCTAAAAATATTTAAGATGGAAGATTCCAAACTCGTTGGAAAACCAATGGCTACTGGATGCAAATTAACAAAGGAAGACAAGACACTAGAGGTAAATCAGAATTTGTATAGATCAATGATAGGAAAAATCATGTATGTTGTACTGTAGACAACTAAAATTTACCAGGTGTATCTCAAGCATTCCAAATTATAAATCTCAGCCAAATACTTCAAAATATCATCTCAATGCAAATGAAATGGACATTTATCAAATCAAATTAAAAGATAAAATAATCATGAAATCAAATAATTAAATTCAAGCCTAAAGGGATTAATCAAATTATGCAATTGATTTTTCAATTGTATAGGTCAACTCAAAAAGATTAAATCCAACCCAATCACCCTTCCATGGCTAATTTAATTAAATGATGGAGTTATTTAATTCCTAATTTCTTTGAGACAACCAACCAACTTTCCCTCCATTTGTAAACACCTCAAAGCTTTTGACTTAACCAAGCTTTGATCATGATCAACTCACTCTACCCCCTACCCTTGGGAAAATTCTATAAATACAAGTCATTTCCTTTGTGTTTGGGATCCAAGAATTCAAGAGAAAATGCATCCTTATTATGGGCACATTGAGAGCATATGAGGATCATTTGAGACCTTTTAAGAGAGTTTTAGCATTTGCATAGCATTTTAGAATATCATGTTTAGGAGCATTTTTTATTTTCTCTTATGATCTTGGAGCATTTTTGAGCATTCTAGCTAGATTTGAGCATTCTTTTTCATACATATCTCATTCTAGGATTGTCCTTGAGAGAGATTAAGCCTGAGACCTCTCTTAACAAAGCTTGGATAGAGAACCATGAGATGATATAGATTTAGCTTCAATTCTTAGATTAAATTTGTTTTATCTTTCCATAGAATTGTTTTCTCTAATCTTAATTTCATGAAGGTGTGTTCTCTTACACACATGTACACACTAGACAAGATATTGCACATGTAGTAGGAATTGTTGCTAGATTTTTTGCTAACCCCAGGGAATCACATATGACTACTATGAAAATATTTCTAAGATATCTGAAGAATACTGAGGAATTTGGCTTATGGTATAGAAGAGAAGGCAAATTTGAACTAAAAGTGTTTACTGGCGCTGATTGGGCTGGAAATCTTGATGACTGAAAGAGCACAAGTGGAGGATCATTTTTCATGGGTGATAGACTTGTCACATGGATTAGCAAGAAGCAAGGATGCATCTCTCAGTCTACTGCAAAATAAGAATATGTTGTTGCTGTTTCAAACTGCTCAAATATTGCATGGATCAAACAGTTGCTGGAAGGTATGCATATGAAGATCTCAAAACCAGCGATTATCTATTGTGATAACACTAGTGCAATAAAAATTTCCAAGAATCTAGTCATGCATGCAAAGACCAAACACATTGCAATCAAGTATCATTATTTAAGAGAACAAGTTCAAGAAAAAGAGGTAATACTTGAGTATGTGCAATCAAAAGAACAATTGGCTGATATCTTCACCAAGCCACTGCCCAAGGATACATTTGAGTACCTAAGAAAGAAACTAGGGGTCAAACCCTTGTCTACCAGTCAGTAAATGACTGAAGGCTGCATCAGCCTATATATTATCAGAATATCATTCATGTTGATGCAAGCAAAAAGATGAACTTTAAAGATACATCCATATATAGAAAGGTATATATCAGAACCAAGCACCAGAGCATATTGTTGTATTGCTGATGGATAAGGGAAATTCAAGTAATATATTATGGATAGAAGAAAATAATTGTTTGACATAAATGTCAAATATTTGTAAAATATTTGTTTGGCATTGTTTTCAAAGGGAGAGAATGTATCCATATTATCACAAGAAATTATTCATTACCAAGATTACTCCAAACAGGGAGAGATCATATCCATAGGGAGAGAGAATTTGTATGAAGGAATCATATACAAAGGAAGAGCTACTGACAAGAGACAAAGATATCAAAGAAGAAAAAAAGTCAAAAGAAAGAAATTGACACAAGAAGAGAACACAACACATCAGTACAAGAAACAGAGAAAGCTACAAGAATAAAATCTAAGCTAACATAGAGCTTACTGGCACTCAGACATTTTTATCGGTTATCAAAACAAAGTGTTTGGTAATTTGATGAATCTCAACAATTGTATTTCATATTGTATTAGAAATAGTATAGTGTGATAATATAGTATGTTTCCATCAATGCCAAAGAGAGAGATTGATGACATTTAACTGATTGAATGTTTGATAATGTTAAGTTGAAGATAATGCAAGGCATTAAAATTAGTTAATGGTTTGTATTGTCATTGATGTCAACTTGATTTCATCTATACAGTCATGTACATAATGACAAAGATTTCAGAGAATCAATGGAACAGAGATTATGCTTTCAACAATGCATAAAAGTCAAGTATTCACTAATTTATAGACAACACCGATGGAGTGCACACCATCGGTAAAGGCAAAGAACAAAAGTCATAGTGATACCCGACGAGCAGAAGACAATGTTGCCTGATGAAGAAAAATCATAGGATGCCCGATGAGCTAAAAATAGAGATGCCCGACAAGAAAAATCCAATGATGCTTGACGGACGGAGATCCCAAAGCTGACTGGAGTTACATTGACAGAACTGGTAGTTGTCTCTGATGACTAACTTCAAAGTTGACCGACAGAACATAGAGTTCAGAAAATGACAAAATATCTAGCAGGCAGAGATTAAGGATAGACTTAATTGGTTGTTTTATTTGTTTTATTCAACCAGAGTTAAGTAATTGATTTAAATAAGATTTGTATAGTTGGCAAGAAGATAACTATGAGATAAATCAGGAGTTAGAGCTATAAATCAAATTGGTTGGATTGTTTTTCATGCCAAGAATCAAGAATCAAGAATCAAGATTGAAAGAATATCATGTCTATATAAGAGATGAGTGTAATTCATTTCCATAAGAAATCACATACATAGGAAGGGGAGTGAATAGAAAGAGGATACTGAAGAGAAACTGATGAAGAATAACTTCATACAGTCCTGATCAATCAAGCTAAAGAAGAGCTAAAGAATTCTGCAGACACTAAGGAACAGTGAAGCACAACATCACAGAGTAGAAAGTGTAGAGCACAAAGAATTGAATTAATACATTGATCAGAGAGATAATGTACTTAAATAGATCTAAAAATCTGCAATTCAAGTTGCATTAGAAACAAGTCATAGTGTTTCAGTTTAACCATTGAAGCATCAAGTCTCTTAACAAAGTAGGACTTAACCGTCTCCTATAATTGAGGTATATCCTAATAGATTGCCAAAAAGGTTAATTCATGAAAGTAGAATTGAAATTTCATAAAGCCTATTGATAGCCTAAGAAGAAGGTTGATTCAAGGATGGTAGCAAGATTTGCCTAAAGTCTATTGACATTCTAAGAAGGAGGCTGATTCAAGGATGGTAGAAAAATAGATGCCACATACTAAGTGACAACCTCTATGTATAAAATCCTCTAACAAGGTCACACCTAACAGTGTGTTTGTAACCTTTAATAGGGTTGGCTCCTAACAGGGCTCACTTCAGAAGAGTGAAAATTTGGGGTACCGGTCCCAGTGGTTTTTCCCTTAACAAGGTTTCCACGTTAAAATCCATGTGTTATGTGTGTATGGCTTATTACTTTATTGTTTCACATTTCACATATGCATTTCTGGATTGTTTGGTATACTCTGCATATTTACTGAGTATCGGTAAATAGTTTTACTGCTTATCGGTTATAAAGGAGAATAAGGACAGACAAGGTAAACCAACAGACAGTTAATTATTATAAGTATTTCATGGCATACATCTTGTAGGGACTTAATAATCTAAGGATTATTGATTGGTGGTTAGTGATTAAAGGATAAAAAATTGAGGCCACTAATTCACCCCCCCCCCCCCTCTCAGTTATTACTAACAATCAGAATTACCTTTTTCTCCAACTACATTTGTTGGATCACACAAGTGTTGGCTTTTACAAACTGGCCACATTGTCTCTTTATTTGTTACTTTTTTTTTCTCTTCATTTTCTCTGCACTCTTTTCTTTTTTGTAAAACCAAAAACAAATATCATATCTATAGACGTCTAAAATCGTCCTTATATTAATTTAATTTATATTCCCATAGCATTATAATTAATTATAATTAATTAATTATATTTTTTATATTCTTGTATTTATTTAATTAAATATGATTCACTTTCCTTAGTATTTAAATTTAATTTAAATACCATCCCCTTTAATCTATTAAATCTTATTTATATACATTACCCCCCATTAATCCCTTTTAAATAATTATTTATTTATTTATTCCTCCATAGGACTTAATTCTACTAAACTATAATTAATCTAAATTTAATTTGGATTAAGCTAATTTGAACCTAGATCCTACCCTACCTCACATCAATCTCACCAAATAGACCTACTTACTAATTAATTAAGGTTAATTAGGCTAATTTCTTGATTCCTACACATATTAGTCCTAATTATTTGCTCACACATGTGTGAGAAAATTTCCAAAAGTTCACTTTTGCAAATAATCCTAATTTGGTGCCAACAAGGTTTCTTACACCCATGATGACACCTTCTTACACTTTCTAAAAGTGTTTCATTAGAGAAAAACCCTTACACCTCTTACAAGATCCTTCACAGGTGTACTTTAAGTACACCTTGACCCATCACATCAAAATTTGGTCACACATGTGTGATCAAAGTTGGCCCCTTGCATGGCTTATGTGTCCCTCATGTGGCACCTATGTGGATGCCACATGAGCTCCACCTCATCCAAACCCTCTCTCTCCTCCAAAAAATCTATAAATAGAGGCCATTGTCAAGAGAAAATTATCTCTCATTTATGCATTGGTATCATGCTAGTTTAGTGTTAGAATTGTATAGTGCATTTTCATATTTATGTTCTTATAAAATCTAGATCTCACAACTTAGAGATAATGGAAATGAACCTAGTTCTTAGTTTCATATGATCTTGCATAGCATGTTAGTATAGATTTTGCATATTCATCCTCATCATTTGATGAAGGCTTGAGACAAGTTGCTCATATTGTGTTGGGAGAGCAGACCCACAAATATCTCTAAGAGAAAATCAACAAGGCTTGGGTGCACTTGTTTGGCTCATCGGAGGTTGTGGTGTAAAACCATTTGTTTCATTCCTTTATTTGAATATGCTAACTTGTTTATGATTTTTAATGGCTAATCCTTATTGTTTGCATGTTTGAGTGATTGTGTTTGACAGGTAGGTTTTATCACATACATTTTGGCACGCCTGGTGGGACCCACATTCCTTTTTTCTAACAAGTTTTATGTTTTTCTCATAGTTCTGGAAAATTTTTACGCAGAGCCATCTATGCTCTGATTCCATCGTCTGCATTTCCAGAACTTTGTCTATGCAGATCGCCATCTGCGATTCTTTGCCATCTATGCACATAGAAATCAATCTTTGCCTGTCTAAAAATAGACTTAGAGTAACATTGTTTTAAACTGCTTTAAATCAAATTTTGAGCTTTCTAATTCTCAAGTTTCTGATAGAGTGATGATTTTTAAGAGTAAGATGTTGTTGAAATTGATAAAAAAAATTAATATTTATGTATGCTAAGTTTTTTTGATAATAGAATCTAAAGATTCTCAATTTACTAGTACTAGGTGATTCACAATTGGTTTATCAAACAGGTTATGGATGAATATCAAACAAAGGATGATAAGTTGCTTCCCTATCATCGTACAATTGAAGATCTCAAACCATATTTCACTGAATTGGTCTTCCAACAAATCCCCCACACAAACAATAAAGCAGTTGATGCCATGGCTACTATTGGGTCCCTGATCACCATGCCAGAACATAGTACATGATGTGAGTTTCTTGTTGAGAATCTTACGGTCCCTGCCTATGACAAACCAAATTTTGAAATGGTGTGTGAAATTTCTGATCCTAACTCCCCATGGTACCAAGAAGTATATTCCTACCTTCACGATGGACATACCCCACTTTCCTTAACCCCCAATCAACGTAAAACCTTCATTCGCTGCACTTCCCAATACACAATCCTTGGTGATACCCTTTTTTGAAAGCATTTTGATGGAACTCTTTTAAGGTGTCTGAATTCTAATGAAGCACAAACATCCTTAGAGGAGGTACATCAAGGAATTTGTGGGGCTCACTCTAGTTGACTCACTTTGGCCAATAATTTTTTACACACTGGATATTACTGGCTCACTATGGAACAAGATGCTTACAACTATGTGAAGAAATGTGTGTCTTGTCAGCACCACGATGATTTGATACACACCTCATCCCAATCCCATCTTCCCACCATCACCCCTTGGCCCTTTTCCCACTGGGATCTCAACCTTGTTGGCCAAATTTTCCCTAATTCTTCCAGTGGCCATAAATACATCCTTGCTTCTACTGAGTAGTTTACCAAGTGGGTCGAAGCTATTCCTCTCACCTACACCATTGGAAAATAGATTTTAAAGTTCATTTTGAACTATCTTATCTGTCACTATGGAATTCCTTAGGAAATTGTTAATGATAATAGAGGACCTTTCAAAAACAAGTATGTCATAGAGATATGTAGGAAATTCAACATTACCAACCATACCTCTTCCAAATACTTTCCACAAGGCAACGATCAAGCAGAGGCTACAAATAAAACCATCCTTAAAATCCTCAAGAAAATAGTCGATGAAGCTTGTTGTGATTGGCACCTTCACCTCAATCCTGCCCTTTGGTCCTACTATACCTCTATCTAAACCCCCACTGGATCCACCCCCTTTTCCCTTGTTTATGACACTGAGGCTATTCTACCCATCGAAATTGAGCTCCCTTCCCTCAGAATTTCTCTCAAGAATCTGTTGTCCAAAGAAGAATTTAGAGTTGCCCACTTGCAAGAGCTAGAAATCCTTGATGAGAGGTGCCTTAGTGCCCTAAACCATCTCTATGTGTATCAAAATCACCTTCACCTCCAATTCAACAAAAGGATTAAACCTTGTTAGTTTGAGGTTGGTGATCTTGTCCTACAGCACAATATGAAGAACCTCTAGAACCGTGAAAAGAAAGGAAAGTTTGAACCTAATTGGTTGGGCCCTTCATCATCACAAAAAAGTATGGGTCTGACGCTTATCAGATTGTGTCACCACAGGGAGATCCAATCCCTAATCCTGTAAATATTGTACATCTTAAGCACTTCTATGCTTGATCCTTCAACAATCCATTATATAGCCGAAAACTATCAAAATAAAAAAAAAATCAGAAAAGCAAAAAAATCCAAAAACATCAAAAAGAAAGTAAAAGAAAAAAAACAAAAAATTCAAAAAAGCATAAAAAATACAAAAGCTTGAAAAAAGTATCAAAAAAGAGAAAGATAAATAAATCTTTCCATCTGTGAAAACTACTTTGGTGGCGCAATGGATAAGTACCATGGTGAAAACCTATTTTAGACACCATGTGTAGTCAGATCCACCATCTATTTCCACCATTTTCCACACAGCCTACATCACCTTTCATAATAAATTCACTACCCATATCTGTGCAGGTAGTTCCCTAACTATTTTCCACTTTCGCAATAAAATCACATTCCTGCACGACTGAGCTTACCATATCAACATTGAGCTTTATTCTAGACATAGTGACCGCAAATGTTTCTAACAGATCAGAAAATAGATTGAATTTCTTAGTCATTCTATTCACAAGAAATTGCCAGCAAATTCCCATTTCAATCAATCAATCTTTGGCCCATGGGGATACATCCTTCTGGTGTCAGTTGTTCTATCAATCTTCACATCAAAACTGTTCATGGAAAGAACTTTTGGACTGAATGACCACTTGGTCAGGATGCCTTTTTGTTGATTGTATCTTGTGTTTCAATGTGGCCTTATTGTGACAGCCTTGATCTTTTATATCTTGGTTCATTATGCTGAGTACATAGTGGAATACATTTCATTTATGGTATGATCTTCTTGTCATAGATTGATTAGTGCATTTATGTTTTGATATTTAGTTATGACTATGTATGCCTCACTAGGGGCAGGATTCATGCATCTCAAATCCCTAAACAAATCTAGATGTATTGTGTCTCCTCATGAGTAAAATTTCATAGGTCTCATCATACTTGATATCTTGCATTCTTGTTCCTAACAACCTATTTTTCTAAGAGTCTAGTCCACACAAAGGAACCATGTCACTTGTGTTTTCTAGCACATGGTGCATAACTCATTTTGCAATATCAAACTAGGGTGTGCTCTCCAATATTAACACGGTATAAATCCCACTTTCATCATGTAGTTAGGATCACATTTTAGCTAGGTCATATTGCACTTTGCATTTTTCTCTTGGCAAGATTTCTATTTATTCCCCCTATCTAGTCACCTAAGTGATTTTATTAGACCTATTTGATACACACAAAAATAGTGTCCCCATATGTCCCATATTGCATTCATTCATTGTGTTATTTTAACTATTCATTAAGTCCATTCATTAATCATTATTCATTAAAGTTGCATTGTTACTTCATTCATTACTCATTAATCATTATCCTTACATCTAGTTCCATTTCATTATTTATCCATTACATTCATTATTATAGTCACATTGTTGATTCATTAAAATCGTTCATTTTAGGATCATTCATTACACATTTACACATTATTCATTCATTTACTATCACATTGCAACATTACATATAGTATACATCCATCTATAAGCATTTACACATATAACATATATGTATCCTATCCCTGCATCACAAATAGGTCAGTATAATCATATGCATTCATCTCATCCTGCATATCAGTCATAAACATCATGTAAAACATATATAATCATCACACATCCATCCTGCATAAACATCACATCATATAACATCATAAATAAAGTCCATAAAGTCCATGTATATATATCATAATGTCTGTCATACATCAAGTGTCTCATAAATCATACAAAAAATATGTATCAAAATGGCCTGAGAAGAATAATGGTGGTGGTTGTGATGGCCTTGCACCCCTGCCCGAATGCGGTGGTAACCCCACCAATGCCTTTGAATCCCAACTTGTACTATGGTATATCGATCTCTTTGAATAAGGGGGATCCTGCTTTGCCTCTGGCATGACTCTATGATATAATGTTATATATTAAAAGGCCTATCACCCTCTCCTGCCAGCCTCCCTCTGTGTTGCAAATGCATCTACTAGCACCTGACCTAATCCTGCCGTAGTACATGTATCACGAGATATATCTCGCTCTTCTCTGTAAGTCTCTTCTTGGATCTGCATAGAGTCTCACTCTAGTGTTAGAGCTACTATTTGTGCTAACATGGCTGCTAGCTCCTCTCCATCCCCCTCCTCCTATCCCCCATAGAAAATTCCCCGCTATCCACTTGGGCCTGTAAAAGGTCTAGTGCCCTCTGAGCACTGTCCCCCCGAGCTATCTCTACTACTAGCTCCCCCTATACTCTAGTCAACTCTGTCTCAAGCTACCATCTATAGCCTGGGTGGTGGCCAATAACCCCTGTAGCCACTAGATCTCTACCTGTGCACTCACCTCAGTCGCCTGAGATGTTGCTAATAAGCCATGTACCCTGCCAAGCTCAGTTCATAGATCATCCCACTCCACCACCACTGTGTCATATACATCCTAGGCTATGTACCTGACTGGTGGTCCCTATATCGGTGGCCCCTGAGGCCCCTATCTTTGTACTGGCAGCCCCTAATTTTCATCCTCTCCCTGTCCCTAATCCTATCCCTATATGCCTGGGACCATTGGTGGTTTCCTCCCTATAGGTATCTCTACCTGTCCTCATCTC
>MU227857.1:98894-110764 GCA_018584345.1 Thuja plicata
ATATATATATATATGTGTGTGTGTGTGTGTGTGTGTGTGTGTGTGTGTGTGTGTAAATTTACGTAAATCTTAAGCTAGACTTTGCAGCAAATGATGTGGTGATTGATATATATTTATATGTACATAAACATGCACATATATGTGTGTATGTATATGTGTATGCACATGTATGTATGTGTACATATATACATTAAAAAATACTTCATGGCCTTGACTATTTCATCGATTTTGCAATGGGCATCAACAAACAACTTTCAAGGATAACATTAGGAGTCGAGCCTTGCTGTAGGTGCACCCAATGGGTTTCATTCCTCCATGAGGATAGTAAGATTCTTGTCATATTTTATTTTATGTTAAGGTTTGAATAAAGGTCCTATGGACCATTTTTGTGATGTTGTAACTCAAAAAAAGAGTCATGTTGATTAATAGGCTTGAATGGGCAAACATTGTCATAATATTGTTAAATGTATCAAAAGTGTCAAAGGATGAATCTATTATGTGTAATCTTCTTCTAAGGTATATTTAACCTCATTTATTCATATCATGATGATTACAAGTTATTTAGGGTTCATAGCAAGCTTTAGGAGAAAGTTGTCAATACTGACAAAAGTTGTCAATGCAACTTTATAAAAAAAAATGACATTTTGGGAAAACGAATGTCAAAAGTTGGTTGGGAGTTTTAAATATAGTTGATAACTATTGGGATTGTAGTTAGGACTTATAAAAAATTTAAACCCATTGACCGATGGTCAATCTTGACTATTATTCTTTGCAATTTCCAATCATTTTTTCTTTTCACTGCCACTGTAAAATCTTGTACAGATTAATGAATGTAAGAAAAAAATTAGAGCTACAAGAATTTCTTTGTAAAAAGCACAAAACCCTAGGTTGGGGTAACAACATGCTCAAAAAAATATAAAAATTCCTTCTTACCTAGTGGAAAATCCTCCAAATTGGTGAGGAGGACTGTAATTATGTCTATTCTAATTTCCCAAAGTTACAGAGTATCAGGTGTTCATTTGGTATGCTTTTTAGCATGAGAAAGGACTACTATTTATTGTCAACAATCACTGTGGAACTATAATTTTTGAAACCTATGTCATGAGATGTTCAAGGATCAAATTATTGGGTTTAAGGAAGTGAGTTTGGAATTTCTTTGATGCCTTCCATGTATTGGAACTAGGAGGAAGGTCTAAAGGCAATGATTGTATTAAGCCCTAGCAACAGTTCTACAAGAAATCATCAAGCAACCTGCCAACAATTGAGGGTTTTTAGATTGTAAATGTGAGTTGTCTAATATGTAGCTGTAACCAATTTATTCACATATGAAGAGGCTAGGTTCTATGGAGGAGTGATTAATCTCCTTCCCTCCTTTCATCATTAATGTCATGGTAGCTTAAGTTTTCTATAGTGAGCTTGAAAATCTTGCTCAATGAATTTTGTCTCAATGTACTATGGTACTGATACAAAAATTATTTTAAAGAATACTTAGTCATTAATTGTTTTATCATATGCATGACTTAACACTTTTTTCTATTTGGTTTTGTTTCTAATTAATTATTGAATTCATTTGAAGAACCAAAGAACATGAGCCCTTACATATTCATATTTCATTAAAAAGGACCAAAAAACAAGATGGCGAAGAGGGGCAGAATTCAAACCTGACATCTTCCATTTTTTTAACTAGCCAATATTGATAGCACCAACGAAAATTAGGTCAAAAACCTTCTTATTATATATCTCCAAAACAAAGACCTTGACCCTCAATATCTTCTTAATGAGGTCATCTTCAATGCCTTCACCATCCAATATGCATTAAAAATCTCTTTATACAATCCCGAGGTCCTTTCCATTTCCAAACATGGTATGGCTCTTACCAATGCCAGTAGGTCCATACATGATAATGGTGCATTTCCCACCAATTCTTATACCACAATCCCTATCTTTAATATATGTTTTATATGAACTTGTTTGGTTTTCTTTATTTTCCATGGAAAAGCCATCTAGACTAAAATCCTTGTAACTAAAATATCTTATATAGATTTGTTTAAAGTAATCATGATTGGTTTATTTTTGTATGTGGCAACATTGTTTTGACATTGTCCATAAATTGACTTGATTTGGGTCTAAAACTCAGAATTTTGCTATTATTATGATAGAAAATATCACTATTTTGTGGCCTTCATCACTATTTTCCTAACATCATAACAGTCATAAACTTGATATTCATGAAGTTATTATCTTGGTCTTAAACATTATTTTCATGAAACATATTCATGAGTGTCTTTGATCCATTCTAATTTTCACTACATTGAGTGACCTACATCTTGTTATTGATCATTGACCATATGCCAGGAATCACTGATTGTGAGCAATGTGCTGCAAATGAAATACAATAAATATTGCTACTTCCTTGAAGATATATATATCTGGTGTAAATTGATGACATCGATTATAATGTCAAACACTCACTGTCCAACAACTGTAATACTTGAATCAATTTGTGCATAGTGAAACCATAGCATGCAGTCCAACCTTGTATCAATAGATAAATGATACTCCAATTATCCATTAAAAATAAATGTATGAGTATTTTTATACAAACAAACTAGGAAAAAATCATGAGCTTGATTGGTTTTCTTTATTAGATTTTGGGTCGAGAAAACATTTCTTCCATTGTGGCTAATAGCCAAATTCATATCTAGCCAGACACTTTCAAATTAAAACTCTAAAATCTACCGTCATAATATACTAGGAAAGTTGTAACCATAACATCTAAAAAAAATCTCCTTCCTTTATGCTTCAATGGATCTTCATACCCTTTTTTAAAGCTCCCATTTTTGCACAGGAAAGGAGGATGATAGAAAAAGTTGTGGAGTTTGGATTTATACCTACCAATTTCATTTGGTTAAATGTTTCTAGAGCCCTTTCAACATATCCATGTTGTGAATATCTTGCAATCATTACATTCCATGAAATGACATCTCATTTAAGCATTTTGTCTAATAGTTTAAGTGTATTATTTGCATAGCTATCGCTTGCTGGGTTATTTCTTGCGATATGCTCCTTTCCAGTCTCTTGATTGAATTTTTATCTTGCCTCCTCATACCCCAACCAAAACCTTGGCATATATTGTTTCAAATTATCAGTCAGTACTATGGATTATCAGACAACACCTTTGCCTTTTGTCATTTACCAGTAGCATCTTACTTCTTTTCAGCATTCATTGTTCAAGGTGCATATAAAAAATCATTTGATGTCTTGTTAATGGTTGAAATCATGTGACCTTGTGAGAAAGAGGGTATACCAAGACCCCAGCACTGACTTGGAAAATTTTTGGATAACCATTCTTGAGCAGGAATAATCATAATAATAACAATTAAATATCATTTAATTGCTGCAGGTTGACATTTTTGGATTTTCAATTGCTCATTGCAAACTTTTAATCAGACATATTATCTTATTGGTGATATACATAGTTATATTGTAAAGTGTGGTCGATTATAATATATTTGGAATGGAGAATTACCATTTATTGGTTTAACACCAGCCATAGAATAACCATTACTCTATGCGCAGATTTACCAAGTGCTAAATACATTGGTTTTGGATCATGTATGCTTAGTGGTATTAAAAATTAGACTTTTAGATTATGAATTCTTTCAACTGGTCAAAGATATAAATGTACATTTGTTCTACAATATATTTTTTAGATATATTAGGAATCCATCAACAACAATAATGCAGCAAAGAGTCGCTACACTCAGGGTACATATACACAATTCCTTAGATAATGGTATCATAAAATGTAATGATTGCAAGCTCTATGTAAAGTGGATTTGTTGAAAGGGTTTTAGAAGCTCCGCAGACATCCTTGCTACCTGTGCCAATTAGAGGCCCTAAAAATGCTATCACTACATACTTTCCAATCAAACTACAAGAGAGTACAATTTAGATCAGGATTTCTTCTTATGATCTTAGATCCAGAGATGTGAGCTGTCTCTAAGTTCATGAAGGTTAATAACAAAAATCCTATAATTACCTTCCAAATTTTCACCTCCATCACAATGGATAGTGATTCCTACCAACACTCTAGGTCATTTGAGATTGAAATTGGGATTTTATTTTTGAATTATTGAGGAAATGTGTCAAAGATTTTTTTCTTGTGGTTGAACCAAGTCTTCCCCTTGGTCAAAAATAAGAATAACCATGACATCAATTTTGGGTGGAATAGACATTGAAGACTTCCTAATATTTCCAAAGAAGAAATAATAGTTAGTACCATAAATAAGAGGATCATTATAAAAGCAAACAAATAATTTAAACCAAAACTGAGTTTTATGACTAGAGTTTCCCTTGAAAAATTTATAGCCTATGCACAATAGTTGCTGAGAATTGGTATGATTAAGCCAGACATATTCATAATTTTGTGGAAGAAATCAATGCCATGGTTTCAGAGGCAAGGATAAATGCATCAAATTTTCCAAAGGCCAAAATAGAAACAAAAGCCCATTATGGAAAAGAACACCACAAAAATCAAGCCTCAAACTCCTGGTACAAATCAAAAGGCAATGCATTATTTTTGTTACATTTAGTGCACTTGTAAAAAAAATATTGGCTGATAGATTTAGGTGAAACTCATCATATGCTCAACCATGATTGTTCTCTCCTCTCTATGCTATCACATGATAATGATATTTTCCTGGGTAATAATGGTATGTTGATGATAAAAGGCACTTACAATGTTCTTGATCAAAATTGCATGCTCCAAGATGTGATGTATGCTTCAGACTTAAAAACAATTTTGCTTTAAATTGGTCAAAACCATTTTTTATAAATGGAATCAATTGAGACTAAATGCTCATATTATTAAAAATTGTTTCATTGATAGAGGATCAGTCAAATCAAAAGCATTTCTCATGAAATGTGGAAACCACAAACATTTCAGCAGATCAAGAATGCCCTCTACTCAGCTTCAGGAAATAAATCTATTGAAAGAAAAGCTGCAGGAATCACAGATGAGGTGATTGTAATGAAATACTAGTTTTGAAAGAGAAACCAAGTGCAGAAAATAAAGTTTTCTATTCCTCGCATTTCATTTAGAAAACAAAGGGTTTTGTACCATGCAAACTTTAACATCATTCAGACAATAACAACACATTGCTAGGGCAATTAAAAAAACTATTTGTTAAGTGAAAAACATCAACACAGGTATTACAATATTGTTACGTAGGGGAAAATTGAAGTTGAAGTTCATACAAGAAGGAAACCTCTTGAGGTAGGGATAAGTCTACACGCTACCATTATTAAAGAAGGCATGAACTTTATTTACAGAGTATTAGTATCATACTATAGCAAACAATTGATTTCCATCTTTCTCCCCTCTCTTCTATGTGATATAGGTCTTGTGCCACTCTTTGGAGCTTCAAACATATATTTTATTAGTTTCTACTTTCTACCATCATTGCCTTTCTTGGTTGAGCAATTTAGATGGCTCCTTGCACTTGAAAAATTATGCTAAAATTATATCCATGAGTAGCTTCATTATGATCCAAAATACTAGAATTATTTGTTCATTATCCCTAGCATCTACAACATTAATCATATCTGCAAGTTTTCTTTCCATATTTAAATTGCTTTCACCATCACTAGCTTTTGCACATGGCACATTACAAATTGTCCTTAAGTATGCTTATGGCGATATTCTATAACTTTAAACTGAAAATCCTTCTTGGGCACATTTTTCTTGTATACTTGTGACTAAATGCTATATGCACCTACTTGTGTTATTCATCACCAAAAGCATTGTCACGACTGATCAAAATCCATGATTCTGTTACTACAATTATTAAACAAGTTGATTTATACTGCTAAAAGATGCTCATCAAATGGAATGGAGGAACAACCTTTAGTCATATAAATACATAAATGATGTTTTAACAGAAGCTAGGTGAATCATAAGTCTAATTTTAAGCAACTAACCTTCTCAAAGGCTAACCAAGAGACTTTGTTATAGCCAATCATGAAACGTAATTCCAATTTGTAGCAAAATTGACTAACCAACTTGAAACACAAGGAAATGATTTGTTAAAAGTAATTTCTTAGTGTGTAACAATTGGATTTGTTTGGGAACCATGGGACATATTTGGACCATAGGATTATCTCTAAGTATTTGGTTATTGATCATTAGTATCCATTTATTAACCATAAGTTGTCATTTTTTCAACCTTATCCATCAATAATGCCATCTTATTAGTAGACTGTCTCTAAGAAAATGGTGCGTGGATTGCACTTTTGAAAAGCTACTCGACATCATCATCAAAATCTACTTCTAGAAAATGTGTAAAACTAGTTTCTTTAAGCATTGAATGGTCCCTCTATTTACAGTTATCATGATCAAGGGATAAATATGATATACTAACAATGTCCTGATGAGAATGCCTTGTATAGTACTTTTCAGAGGACATAGTTAAAAAGCACACTTTGCTATGATTTACACATTGCAGTTTGGATTTTTGGGATCCAGATTCACTCAAACAATCATCATCCATTAGTTTTTGTCTCAAAGGAGGACTTGAGTAAGTCACGACACCACCATAAAGTTTTGGCTCCACTCTTCTCTCAATTAAGTTGATTAGTTTTGAATCTTTAATTGTTGGAGATTTGCTTCTGTACAAATAGTTGATTGTATGTTTGTCATTGATGATGACATATAATATACAATAGCATCCTGTAAGAAATTATCAGTATAGATATTCTGGAGCCTTGTACATTTACATCTATGTTGTAGACATGTTTTGGATTCTATTCTCATACACGCAGATTCAAATATGTAGTTTGAGTCAAGTTATGTTAATCTATTTTGGAAGTTACAGTTTCTGGAGATTATCAGTTAAGAGCCGACGTATTTACATTGTTTCTTGAGTTGCACCTATCTTCGGGATATGCATGTTTGTATTCATGTTTAGTTATGAGTTAATGATTATTATCCAAAGGCGCTAAACATGTTCTAACAAAAATCATGATGTTTGAGTTAATTTGGTAGAGCCAACTATGTGGAGCGACGTGTCCACTCATTTTGAGTTGCGCAGTCCTAACTTTGATTGCGTGCTTAGTTAATCTAACAAGGAAGTTAATGAAGTGTTTCCAAAAACCATCATGACCTTATCCTTGGATAAGATACATATAGTAGTTCAATTATGATTGTTAAGTGTGAAAATGATGTGAAAAAAAAAGACAGAGCAAAGAAAAAAGTTAGATAGTAAAAGTTAAAGATCTATGTGAAGAAATAGAAGAAGATTACAATTCATTGGAATTGATCAAGACAACAGGTCTACTCAAATAGTTCATTATCAGATATAGTGTATATCTGCCTTACAAAAGGTTGCAGCCTTCACCATTTGAGAAGTGAGCTCTTGGACAGTGTGTCCTCACCCCTAATAGGGTTAATTGTAAAAGACTCCTAACAGGTTCTAACCTTTGATAAGGTCTTTGTACTTATTGCATTGTAAAGATCAACTCCTAACAGGGTTGCAATATATTCTAACAAGGATCATTATAAATTAGTATAGTTATTTGTGGGTGCTAATTACCACTAGGGTTTTTAACTAATTTGGTTTTCCCCGTGACCAAAATTGTGTTGTTCAATTCTGTGTTATCTTGTTGAGTTTATGTTTAAAGTTATTTTGTACTTAATTGAAAAGAATTAAATCTAATAGATAACTCATTCACCCCCCCTCTTAGTTATCTCTTGGGACTATTACTAACAATTGGTATCAGATCCAAGTTCCTTGGAGAGAAATCTTAACAGCTTAAGGTAGATCAGATGGCATACTTCAGAAAAGAGAGTCCTAAGTTTGATGGAGAGAATTATCTTGATTGGAAGAACAAAATGATAACACATCTATAGTGCGTTGGTTTTGAGATTTTTGAAATAGCCACACAAGAATTTGTTGTTCCCTCTCTAAAACACCTTGAAAAATATGATTCTACTAATAAACAAAAGGATGTATTCACCACTAATGCAATTTCCAAGGAAGCCCTCATAAGTGCATTATCTAACAGTAAATTCTCTGAGATTAAGAAAGTAGACAAAGCCTACACCATATGGAAGTATTTAGAAGATATGTTTGAAGGAGATATTCAAGAAAAGAATGCATGGAGAAAGACATGGAAAAAGAAGTATAACAACTTAGAGATGCTATCTAAAGAGAACATCAGAGCTTACAATCAAAGGATTAATGAATCAGTTTTAGGAATCAGAAACAATGGTGGAGAAATTTCAGAGGAAGACATAATGGACAAACTGATGACTACATTGACATCAGACTATGAGTTTAAGATCAATATCTTAGATGAGACTATGCAATTTTCAAAAGACTTCAAGAGAGAGACTTTGATCAACAAAATCTCTACATTTGAGATATCAAGATTGAAGATAGAACTTAAAAGTGAAACAACTTTCAAAGCCTCGGTCCATAGTAAGAAATCCTTGAGTAGCTCTAGTAATAAAGAGAAAGAAAAAGTGGATATAGAACTAGAAGAAATGATTTCTATGATTGCCAAGAAAAAAAGGAAAGGTAAAGGAAAATATGAAGGACAGCTACCATTCAAATATTTTTCATGCAACAAAGTTGGTCATTTTTCATACAAGTGTCCTACTAGAGTCAAGAAGTTCAGATTATATTACAAGCCCAAATATACTAAGGAATGCTATCATGTTGAAGAAGGTGTAACTGATGATGATTCAGGAGAAGATGAAATTGGATTTGTTTCCATTAAATACATTAATAAAATGCTTGAAGAAATGGATAATGAAGATGAGAAGAAAGCACAAGAATTAGCATTAGTTTCCAAAGAAGATATCAGAACTGACTGGATAATCGACAGCGGATGCTCACATCACATGACAGGAGACAAAGATAGATTTGTACATCTGGAAAAGTACAAAGGTGGTATGGTTAGATTTGGAGATAACACTCCCAAACCTATCATAGGTAGAGGTTCTATTACCTTAGATGGAAATAACAAGACAAATGATGTTGTTTATGTTGATGGTTTACATCATAACCTACTAAGTGTTGGACAATTACTTGACAAAGGATATTAGTTGGAATTCAAATAAAACAAGTGCATCATTAATAGAAAACAAGGAGATATGATTGCATCAAGATCGAAGACTAAAGGTAATGTTTTTAAGCTCAATTAAGAAGTAAGTTGTTTCGTTGCAAAAATAGATGACAATTGGCTATGCCACAAAAGACTTTGTCACATCAATTTTGACAATAGAGTAAAGATAAGCAATGTAAAGGTAGTAAGAGACCTTCCCATTATTGCAAGACTAGTTGATACTATGTGTAGGGAATGTGTGATGGGAAATCATGTAAGGAGCTCATTCAGAAGCAAGTAGAATTCAACAGAAAACAAATTGGATCTAGTACATACAGACTTATGCGGTCCTACTCAAACAAGATCGTACTATGGAGAAAGGTATTTTATTTTGTTTTTTGATGATTTTTCAAGGATGAAGTGGGTTGCATTCTTAAAATATAAGTCTAAAGCTTTTGAGAAGTTCAAAATATTCAAAGCTAAAGTTGAAAATGAGTCTAGATTAAAACTAAAGTGTCTGAGATCAGATAGAGGAGGAGAATTCACCTCTGACCAATTTTATGAGTATTGTGAAGAACATGGGATCAAAAGATAGTTGAGTGCTCCTAGAACCCCTCAATAGAATGGGATTGTAGAAAGAAGAAATAGGATCATACTTGACACAGCGCGCACTATCATGATAAAAAGAAAATTTGCACACACCTATTGGAGGGATGCAGTTAATACAATAGTCTATACTATCAACAAAATCCAGCTAAGGCCAGGTGCAGATAAGACACCTTATGAACTTTGGTTTGGTAATGTACCTATAGTAAAATACTTCAGAATATTTGGAAGAAAGTGCTACATCAAGAGAGGTGATGGTGTTGGTAATTTTGATGCCAGAAGTGATGAAGGTATTTTCCTTGGTTACTCTACTAAAAGTAAAGCATATAGATGTTATAACTTGAGATTGAAGAAGATAATTGAAAGTACACATGTGAAGATTAATGAGAATTTCATGATTTAAGAAAGATACTATGATTGTGCACCTATGATTGAAGATGAACCCAGGCCTAGAAATAAAGAAATGTTTGATTATATTGATGTATCTGATGACATGTAATTGATTGAATGTTTGACAATGTTAAGTTGAAGATAATGCAAGGCATTAAATTAGTTAATGTATTGTATTGTCATTGATGTCAACTTGATATCATCTATACGGTCATGTACATAATGCCAAAGACTTCAAAAAAAAAAGGAACAAAGGTTATGCTTTCAACAATGCATAAAAGTCAAGTATTCACTAAGTGACAAAAAACATCGACGAAGTGCACACCAACAGACAAAGCAAAGAAGAAAAATCATAGTGATACTTGACGATCAGAAGTATAGTGTTTCCCTATGAAGAAAAACCACAGGATGCCTGACAAGAAAAGTTTGAAGGTTGCCCAACGAGCTAAAGAAAGTGTTTCCTGACGAGTAAAATTCCAATGATTCCCGATGAACGAAGATCATGAAGGTAAGTGGAGTCTCACCGATGGAACTGTCAGTTGTCACCAAAAACTAATTGCAATGGTGACCGAAAAAATAAAGAGTTTAGAAAATGAAAAAATATCTAGCTGGTAGAGCTAAAAATAGACTTAACTGGTTGTCTACTTTGTTTTATTCGACTAGAGATAAGTGATTGTTTTAAAGATGATTTGTACAGTTGGCAAGAAGATATCTACAAGACAAATCAGGAGTTATGCTTTAAATCTAATTGGTTGGATTTTTTTCATGCCAAGAATCAAGAATCAAGAAACAATGAATATTATGTCTATATAAGAGACAATCTTAATTCATTTACGATCGGGATTAAGGGGAGTGAATAAAAAGAGGATGTTGAAGAGAAACTGATGGAGAACAACTTCATGCAGTATTGATCAAACAAGCTGAAGGAAGAGCTAAGGAATTCTGTAGACACTGACAAACAGTGAGCACAACATCACAAAGCAAAAAGTATGGAGCACAAGGATTGAATTGATACATTGGTTAGAGAGGTAATGTATTTAAATAGATCTGGAAATCTGCAATTCAAAGTTGGAATATGAATTGGTCATAGTGTTTTAGTTTAACCATTGAAGCATCAAGTCTCTTAATCAAGTAGGACTTAACAGTCTTCTATATATTGAGGTACATCTCAAGGAGTGCCAAAAAGGTTGATTCATGAAATTAGCATTGGACTTGCCCGATACCTATTGACAATCTAAGGAGGCTGATTCAAGGATGGTAGCAATAGATGCTCGATACTATGTGACAACCTCTATGTATAAAATTCTCTAATAAGGTCACACTTAACATTGTATTTGTAACCTTTAACAGGGTTGGCTCCTAACATGGCTCACTTTAGAAGAGTGAAAATTTGGGGTACCGGTCCCAGTGGTTTTTCCCTTAACAGGGTTTCCACCTTAAAATTCGCATGTGATGTGTGTATGATTCATTTCTTTACTTTCTTGCATCTTACATAGCTAACTCTGGATTGATCAGTATACTCTGCTTATTTACTAAGTTTTGGTAAATAGTTATACTACTTATCGGTAATAAAGAAAGAATAAGGATTGACAGAGAAAATCGACAGACGGTTAATCTTTGGTAGTATTTCATGGCATGCATCTTGTAGAGACATGCTAATCTGAGATTTATTGATTGGTAGTTAAGTTTGAAGGATAAATTTTTGAGGCCACTAATTCAACCCCCCCCCCCCTCTCTCAGTTATTACTAAAAATTGGTATCAAAGC